>NJDC01002515.1:75132-94365 GCA_002245475.1 Calephelis virginiensis
AATCCTGGACTTGTTTAAAGAGTAATAATAACGTGTTGAAAAGTATAATAATGTATTGGTCCGGGCTTCTTAGCAGTATAGACTATCTGCCTTCCTGCTAGGCACGTCGTAAAAGGCGAGCATAGGCTTACCGTCACTAACACGGTGACATCTGACTAGGTGGTAGAGTTTCGCAACGACTCACCCGGATTGGTACCACCGCCTTTCCTATTCCTGTCGCCATAACGATTAACGTCATTGCGTGTTCCGGTTCAGAGGGTAAGTTAGCCGGTAAACTTAGTTATGTTCGAGGTCCCGGCCTCAGGTTGGCAACGCATCATTACCACATTTGGTGTCTATGCGGCGTGAATTTCTTACCATCAGGAAAACTGCTTGTTTGCCTTCAATATCATAAAAAAACCTTAAAAATTTTAACCAAAACAGCCCTGTCCAGTAATTTAGGAGTTAATCTATTTGTATAATATAGTATATTAGGTACATTTATTGCATAAACCTAACCTACTCGTAAGGTAAGGTAAATGAGTTAAATCTTAATTACTTAAATAGAAAACAAAACGGTGAAGACTGACCACTGAAAGACCCAACTAGTAAAACAGATGCTTTGTATGGGATTTAAACAAAACTTAAGATCCATGCCATAGAAATCTTGGTAAAACAACATTTAGGGCACTTTCATTGTAGCAAACTGTGTGGAATTGTGCAATTGTGGAGCAAACTGTCGGGTTTTGTATTTAGCTATTTCAAAATAGTAGGCGCAACATTTTAGTTGCCTCATGCAAATCTAAGAGAGTTGTATAAAAAAAATACTAAGTAGACCATTTAACTAATTGAATACTATTATTAACTGGATTAATTACTCTCAATTAAGGGCCTAATTAAATTAAACTGAATTAAATTTATTAATTTGTGCCCGTCGGTGCTGTTTTGCTTTTTTAAAGTATCTATACATACTTATCTTCGCCCCAAGTCCCTTACGGTGTAGGCATACATCGAGTGCTAGACCTCACGATCCTGACACACCTGTCTTACTTCCTTCACATTCATTACCCTTTCCTTACAAACACGCCGGTTTCGGAGACTCTTGACACCACCCTCGGATAATATCCGATTGATCTGATCGTGAAATGTCAGCCTTGGTCTCAGTTTATTAATTGTTATTAAAAAAATACTCAAGATCTCAGAAAAAAAATACAAAGTGACAATTACTGTCATCGAGTGATGATTTAAAATTGGCGCGGGTTTATACGATTGCAATTGCAGTGATTGTTTTACACACGTCATCAAAATATATATTTCCAAATTTAATCTTTAAATGCATTTATTGATGTATTGGTATTAGTTCTACTAACATTAATTAAATAAATTAAGTAGATATGAGCAAGGGCGTCGCCAAGGGGGGGGGGCTGGAGGGGCAGCTGCCCCCCCCCCCTCCCTTGAGATACTGAAAAAATGATAAAGCAAAGAGTCTTATGTTTTTAACTTGACTTGATCGATCTAGTACTTTTCCTACTAGTTTGCTACTATTTAGAGCGAAATGCAAGGCTAGTCAAACAGTCGAGGGCACGAGGCTCCCGATTGAATCCACAATGTATATTTTTTTCAATCTCCGTATCAACTTGCCCCCATCTAGGCCATCGGTATCATTAAGCTACAATTCGGTAAAGAAAATGTCGACTTAACGTCTTCATTGACTATCTGAGTGAGCCGTTAGTGTCATTGGATAGTCGTGGGGTTTTGTTATTGGTGCCTCTGCCTATCTCTTTGAGGACACGGGCATTAAGATATTTTTTTAACACACTTTGAAGGTTTTTTATGCAAATCTTCTTAAATCTTCGGTGTTATCTGAAGGCGGTGCCAAGAGTTTCCGGAACCGGCATGTTTGTATGAAAAGGGTTATGTATGTGGAGAAAGCCAGGCAGATTCGCAAGGATCGTGAGGTTAGGCACTCTCTGCCTACGCCGTAAGGGACTTGGCGTGAAAATACATGTATGTATGTAATCTTCTTAAACTGCTGATATTGATAGAGGGAGTAATAAATAATATATACTTGAGGTACCGATTTGAAATCCAATTCCTCGTCACGGAATTTCAATACTGCATCCGCTGCGAAATTGGAATCTTTAATCGCGTCCGTCTCCTGAAATCATCCATCATCATTATTTTAGTACTAGTCTACTGTTGGCTAACGCAAACTTCTTACAGCTTACTATTCGCCTATTTCGTATACCTAATATTCAAGTTTTATTCACTTTAGCATTAGCATTATTTTGTTTTGCGTGTTAAAATATTATCTGATAGTAAGAAATAAACGTGGCTTTTAGACAGTAGCTATCTTGTGGTCAAGGTTGTTAGTAACCTAAACAGATAATTTCATTACATTTACTAATTTGTAAATTTAACTATGAACAGCTATATTTATTCATCTAAATCAATCATTCATGTTCACTAGGCGAATAGGTACTTAGCAACTGGAAGCAGGCTGCAGATTGCAAACGTAAAGTATCTTCACGCCCATATCCCCGAAGAGGCCGGCAGAGGCACAACCAGGGCACCCACAACTAGCCGACGACACTAGGTCCCACAATGTGATAAGTGGCAAGCCTATCGCCAACCGGGCTCATATTCAATCCCGGGCAACATTTTTTTATTAAAAAATTGGAAATATCACATTTTCTTTTTTGTTGCCCGACCCGGAATTTGAACCCGGGACCTCGTGAAGTCAAGTCCAACACTTGGACCGCTAGACCACAGAGGCGAACGTAAATCATTAGAATATGAATATAGCCGTTTAATCAACATTTAATAAACTTTTACCATTAAACGAAAATGTACTTAGATTAGGTAGCTGATAATATGTTCGCAGGAAGTTTCAAAATCAATTCTGTAATCAAAAGTTTAACAATCTTCTTCTAAATTAATAAAAATTAATTTATGTTTGTTAGTCTCGCTAAAACTCCAGAACGGCTGAACTGATTTAGCTTATTTTGGTTTCAAATTATTTGTTTGAGTCCAGGGAAAGCTTAAGAGTTTAGAAAAAGGGAAAACTAGGAAAAACAACATTTTATTTGTTCTCATACAAACTGAATAGGTGGAACGAAGTTTGCCGGGACAGATAGTCTTATAAAGGCTTTTAATAAAAGAATTGTGGGGAGTACATTTCTTCAATTAAAGAATCTATTTTTAATAATAATTCATATATATACAAGGTTTCAATTATTTATTATTTCTTTAAAATTTATGGACTTGAAAACATATGACATTATCTAGCTGTCGGGTGTCAATCCATCTTAGTTTGAACATTAGGTTGAACAATAGTTTCATCACTGAATGGCTTATGTATATAAAAATCAATTGCTGTTCGTTAGTCTTGCTAAAACTCGAGAACGGCATTACCGATTTTGCTAGTTTTGGTTTTAAATTATTTGTGGAAGTCCAGGAAAGGTAAGAAAAAAAAAATAATATTTTAAGTTTGGGATTGTATGGGACAAACAGAGCGGGCGGAATGAAGTTCGATGGGACAGCTGGTTAAAAAATAAATATGAAAACATATCTTGCATTTTTAAAGATTATGCAAGTCTGTTCAATTTAGGCCCGGCTCCTATATTCTTGAAACGAGTAGTTTTGCTAACGAATGGCTGCTTTTTCTACAAATACTTAGTACAAATTCTAACTACAGTCTTTCGTTTTTGATTGTTAACTCAAAACGTTTTGTGTAACTATGAGCAACGCTTCGTTACTTTTAGGCAAACTACCAATGGTTATACTGATGGTTTGCGGTTCATTGATTAAAGGAACTGAAATTTTGTGTTTCATTTGAATGTATTCCCCACCCACCGTGCCGTAAATATGCCTTTTGTCAATTTGGTATCTCTCTCGTTTTATAGCTGCTAACTCCATTTGGATTTCCTTAACTTCATCCTCCATAGCCCCCACTTGCTTTTGCTGAAAAACCAGTAGTGTTTTTAATGACGATTTACCGCAAGCGCGGAAAACTGTTAAAATAAACGTCATCCAGTTTCTTAACCGTTCGTTCACTTTTAAATAGTAAATAAGTATTGGAAAGAAAAAAAAACACAGGTTTACCGCAGACAACACCGAAAAGGTTATTGTTATAATGCCAACTTCAGAATGACATTTTATGCTTCTTGCATAGGTTACTTATTATATTAACATATGATTAACCCTTTTTTGTATTATCCTCATAACAGAAATTCTGTCGGCGCGAACTTCAGTTATTTTAAGAACAGCAAAACATGTTTAGATTACAAATGATAAATTAAGTACATTTTGTTCCAACAGAATTACAACTCATGTTATAAAGGGTAAATAAAAGAAAGTCTTTGTCAGGTCCAAATCTACTATTATTAGGCTAGGCTTAGGTTAGGCTTGTCACATTCTGTGTCGTTTGGAGGATTATTTGCCACAAAGGTTACACTGCTTACGCGGATTAGCAAAATAAAGGCTTATTTTACATCTTTTATAATGGATTTCCGCAAAGTAACGCCTGATTCAATAAAATATCTACTGTTATCCTCATGTTGAATTGATCATCTGCCTATTTGCCTGGCCACTCGCAAGAGGCGAGCATGAGTTAACTGGGTCGTCACCAAGTACACCTCTGGTGGTACAGTGTTGAGAGGCAATTTGCCGGGTAGGGGTCTACTACCTTACCTATTTCCGCCACCATTGCACTGTCATATTCCAGGCAAGAGGGTACGGTAGCCGGTAGACTTCCACAACAGACCTATCATCCCGACCTCAAAACAGCGATACGCAGGAGAGACGTCTGCTTGTTCGCTGTTATCACATAAAAAACTACTGCAAATTTTGTTTGTACTTATGTTTATTTATTGAGCACGTTCTTACTATTCGTAGAAGTTACGCTCGTAGGTATAGGTAAGCACTATCATTTATTCTTTGAAATTAAGTAGGTAGTACGTACTTATCAGTTATCATATCTATGGTGTTTACAGGTAACGGTTAGATATATTTTTCGTATGTTTATGATTAGGTAGATGTGCATATTAGGTACATGTTTTAATCCTACACTTTTAAGAAACATTGTATATAGCACGTATTTTATTATTACACCTACACCTAGTTATTTAATTTTTTATGGCTTTTCCGCTCGAAGTAGGTAAATACTTCTTCTGATTGATACTTCGTAAATAACTAATACTTCGCAAATACTACAAACCAATATTGATGCTTCTTCAGTTATTTCGTCTTTCTGAGAATGAAATGGCCAGAAATCTGTATGAGGCATTTCTTCCAAATTATAAAAGTAACAAAAATCCTCAAAAATCTATGAGATAAGTGATTTAAATAGGTATATTTATTTATTTTATTTAAATGAATAAATAAGAGTTTAATAGATAAATCCAGTAAGTTATTGATATTTGATTGATATTTTGAAAGATTGTCAACGTAGCATTTATAATGGCATTTATATCATTATTAAATAACCTCATTTGTAATTTGTGTAATATTGTAATTATTTATCTAGCCAGTAAGAGTACTTGTACATAAGTCTTTATAATAAAAATAATTTATGAGTTAGAGCCAGTAACCAGTACCTACCATAGAAATAGAATTTATCCTACTTAATTTTATTTTTCGTTTTTTTTTATTTGTAGTAGTGACAAAAGTTTTGTTTCTTTTGCGTTTATAATATTTTATTAAAGATTCAATAAAATAATGAAGAATCATTAAAAGAAATAGTCGCTGTGTTTACGTAATAACTGAATTTCCGTAAGTATTGATTACACAAAAAATAGTCAAATTAGGCTTTCTGTCCAATTTTATTCAGATAAAGTGCGTGCAGAATTTATGAAAAAATAAGTATATCTAGATATTTCCTCGTTACTGCCAAATCTCCGTAAGTGATCGTTAACAAACAACCGCTTTAGTCAAGGCTCTGTCATGGTTTCCTGACAACACTTCACTTATTTTGCATAATTTAAATTAGTTAAATCTTAGTGATCAATGAGTTAAATGAAAATTTGAATTTGACTTCTGTGCAGATGCTTACGTTTTTTTTAAAAAAAAACAAATGTAACGGAGTTTTAGCGCCATCCGTATTACCTATATCTAGTTTGTGGCGCCAAAGAAAAAAGAAAAAAAGAAGGTGGTCGTGGTTTCTTCGTAATTAATGAATATCGTGTTAATTATAGGTGAAATTGGTTAATTTAGGTGATAATAAGTTCAATTTTAAATAGTTAAAGTGTACAAGTGAAATAAATATGAAAAATTAGTGTATCGTGCATTTCTTCGCTGCCGCCAAATCTCACTTGTAGTCCTTGAGTAACGAAGCCACCGCTTTACCCAAGACTCTAACATGACTTTGTATGTAATGACTTATGACTGAAAATGAAGAAATTTATTAATACGGAAGATATGGCAGCATGGCCTAAAGGTCTTAGCTGAGCCCAGAAAGAGGCAAATTAACTTAATAAAAAAAATTATTAAACTGGCATTTGACAAACAGTATCTGACAAAAGAGTTTTGGCGCCATCGTGAATGAAGATGGTGGTATTTTTTTCACAATTATTGAATTTAGTGTAAAATATGAGTAAAATTGGTTAATTTAGGTGGGAATTAGTTTGATTTTGTTCAGTGAAAGTGCACTAATGAAATAATCATGAATAAATTAATGTATCGTGAATTTCCTCGCTACCGCCAAATCTCGTAAACGAGCTTGTGTAACGAAACCACCGCTTAACTCAAGACCCAGACAAGACTGTGTAAATAGTGACTAATGACTGAAATAAAGAACTAATACGGAAGACAAATTGAAAATTTATAACAAGAAAAAGATTTATTAATACGGAAGACGTGGCTGTATGGACACAGATCCTTTGCCTTTCCCCGACTGGGATAAAATTAAAAAACAACAACAACAGTATCTGACATTTAGCACTTTGACATTCTTGCAAGTTGCAAAACTGCAAAAAAATCGGATTTCGATTTTCGCCTGTTCTACTTTTGGTTTTACATAAAAATAATCTAATTTATCAAAGTATTTAATGGTCCGTAATTCGTCGAAACACACAGAAAATTTAGATTTACGAATAGGTTACTAAAATAGAAAAATTCGTGGTTGTTATTAAGTAAAAAACGTATTTAATTACTAACCTATTATCTCTAGAAGTAGGTAGGTATTCGCTCCGGCAGATCTGCTGTGGACGTGGAACTAAATGCTTTTTTTTTGTCAAAATGCGGCAAAGCAAATATTAATGTTATCGATTATTAACATTATAAATTATAGTAAGTATGCTTTTAAAAATCTTAGGCAAAGGGTATTTTGTTAGAAGTTCACGTTTTTTAAAATTTAGTTTAAAAAAATGAATATTATTGTAGTTACTATTTTATTGTAAGTTGCATTAAATTTTCTTTATTTTGTAGATTAACATGGGCATTATTTGTATATAATATTAATAAAAAAAAACCAAAATGAAATTAAATGAGACGAATATTGAATTTGGTGACCAACTGCCATTGGCTGGTGCCAGTAAGCAATGGCTAAGGGAACCACAAGGTGTAGCCTTAATTCAAGATAGATCAATGACACATATAAAATGTATAAGGGTAAGTTGTTCAATTTATTACACTAAACTGACAAGTTCTATGGAAAGTCTTCATTATAAAAATGAAAAAATAAATTCGTATTACCATACCTGTCTATTATAAATTCTTCTCATGGAAACATCTTATTCTCTGTTTACCAAGTAAGAGATGTGATATGTATGTAATAAAACTTCGTTTTGAAAAATACCTAAAATATTTGATTGAGGAATGTTAGCCTAGGTATCTCAGGGCACCATTTAATCAGTCGTTAAGAAAATTTTATTCATGAATCAATATTTGACAATAAACATAATTGAACCCAGACATTGCTAAACTCTACAAAGTTTCTAATTTCCTGTAGCTAGTTGATCCAATGTATTATTTGTTTGTATAATTGAAAGATGAGGGATATAATGATATTTTTGATCTGTTGCTTTGCTATAATAATGTTGAAAACTATGTTAGAAATGATTAAAATGCAGTTTTATATAGAATGTGTCCTTTTGATGACAACACAATTTGATTTGATCAAGCCTTTACTCAATAAAATTGTAACTATATAATCAAGCTAAGGCACTTAGAAGCTGCCATAAAATATTAAACATAAATGTATAAGTGCAGAAAATATGACATTCTATTTTTAAACCTCTAAAATGCATGGACAGCCATGAAGTTGGATTTGAACATGCTACATCTAACAACAGTTTTCTGATCAAAATCATCCACAGAATATAATTACAAGCATTTTGTTTTTAATTTTTGCCATATATTTTGTGTATGTTACCCCAGCAAAAAAGTAGCCCTAGAGTTTTATGAGTGGGACACATAATAGTGCCCGATCTGCTGTAAATGTACACCGAATAAAAAATTTTTGCATGTTGTCGTTTTTGAAATAATTAAAAAAACCGATTCCTGCTGGAGTGATGTTGCTCCAGCAAGAAAACACAGGCAATTTATAGCAGATTGAGCACTAATTACGTGTCCCACTCATACTTTTTTGCTGGGGTAACGCACACTATTTCCACTCAACTTAATGTTATACATAACCTGTGCTTAAAAAATCTAACATTTAATTGCCTCTGTGGTCTAGCAGTCCAGGTGTTGAACTTGACTACACGAGATCCCGTATCAATCAACAAAAAAAGTGTGGTATTCCCAATTTTCTAATAAAAAAAAATGTTTCTCGGATTGGATAAGTATTGGTTGGTTATCACCAACAGATAGGCTTGCCACATATCACATTGTAAGGCTAATTGTCTGGCTAGTCGTGCCCTGGTTTTTCCTCTTGGGTGATACGGGTGTGAACATACTTTCTTTTTTTAATATCTAATTGATTGTTACTATTACTATAATTGTCAACTTCATTGCTCTTTATGTCTTACACAGATTTTCCAAAATCTTGTTTTTGCTGCTTTACAATAAACTCAAGTTGCTTAGAGAACTAACGGTGGTAATTCTATTGAACACCACTTAAACATATTTTAAGCGTTTGTTATATTTTACCAATGCAATGGAGTAAATAGAAAATAGAGGATATATTTTAGACTTCTGAAATTACTCTTGACATCTTGTGACTTTTTGTAGATTAAAAGTCATTGTTATGTATAAACTTATCTAGCTGTACTAAATGTATTTTGTCTCTTTCCATTAGTATTGTTGAAGGAAGATAGCAATAGTTTAAAATTAGTTTAGTTAATGCACCACAAAATTACCACCACTCCCTGTCTATTGCACATAAGATCCCCTGTATGGCGGCTACAGTAGATGCCCATAAATCTTGTGTTTGTGTAGGAGAACTAAATTGGCAGAAGCAGATAGTAGACAGTTTATTTTGGAGCCTGTGACACGCTTGTAGAAAACTCTTACTTGAGATGAGCTTGCATATTGTACTCCAATTTATTTTTAAATGTTATGTGAACAGTAATAGTTACAATGTTGTAGCCTTACTACCAACATTAATAACCTATCTACAGATAAGGGTAGGCCTTTTAGAGTTTTGCTACTTATTGAAAAATAACGGCAACTTCCTGTCAACTGATCTTAAAAATCACTACCTTTTATCTTAGATCGCTTATTAATATTGGCCGTTAGTTAGTTAACATGTAAGATCATCGAAAATAATCCTTTAGTAACATCTGAAGATTCCAATAACAAACCAAAACAAAATGAATTGCAATTCCCAGCTAAGAACTTGAGTGGGAAGTTGCAAATTTAACTCTCGATGCACTTTATTCTTGTTTATGTACAGATTTCTGCAAACTTTTGCCTTTTTTTCTTAATTGTAAAATTTAAAAAGGAGAGTGTGTTCAGGTAATAGTGTGAATGAAGAGCTGGGTAAGCTATTTCAAAGTGAGTCAAAGTGCTAGTCACTCGCTTTTCATAATACTGTTCTTATCACAACATTGTATGGAAACATGAGTCGGGGTATGTCAGAAAAATCAAGAGAGTGTGATAAATGCGGTTGAGCACTACAGAAAATCTGTGGTGTTACACTCGCTGATTACATTCCTAACAGTGAGATCCAAGAAAGAGTGGGATTGAAAGAAAGTGCTGGTTTTAAAATGAGAATGGACTGCTGATTCAGACTTGTAGAAATAATGATAGATAAAGGATTGATGTGAATGGATGTAGGTACTTGGGGATACACAATCAAATTGCTCGGGTGCAATCTGAAGGTGGTGTCATGAGTCTCCGATACCGGTGTGTTTATATACAAACGGTAATGAATGTGAAGGAAGCAACGCAAGTCTGCCAGGATAGTGAGATTTGGCACTCAATACTCTCTGACTACCCTGTAAGGGACGTGGCATCAAGATATGTATTTATGTTAGAATAAGAAAATATTTATTTCACATACAAGCAAAAATTTGAAATTCTAACAATCACTAATGACAGCGGATAAAAAAAAGTCAGTGGGCTTGCAATTTTCTAATCTATATATTAATATGTGATGCCAAAACTTTGGACCCCTTATTACGAAAATTGTGCAGATGCAGGAGCATAAAATTTGGCACACTTATAGTTTATGTGTAGGAGAAGTGCAGAACGCTAATATTTTTCAATAATAATGCTTATAAAGTACATTAAATCAATAAATAAAACGTAACCCACACTACCATGCTTTTGACACACACAAACAAAAATATTGATGATAACGATAAAGATCACAGATGGCACACTAAAAAGTTTGGAAACAAAGTAGTTGCTCTTGAGAAATAAAGATGGCGTTCTTATCAACAAGATATTAAAATTTATCGATTTCGACCAATGGACGACTACTAGCAGTTTTGATTAGGTAACTTTCCAAATAAGGTACATTAGTCTATATTAGATTGTCTGAGTTATCAAAAACTATACTATTACAAATAGGGTATTGTGGATAATTGGTATAAAGACATGTTTGTATGTATATTATTGTGGTGAATAATCTGTTGAGTAATAACCTCTTTGGTTGAGGGCCTAGCATACATGCTTAACTCCATCAACTAACTGTGAGGCTCAGATTTGATTCCTGAAGTTTAAGGTGTCTTTATTTCCAGGTGTTGATTAAATTTATTCCGGTATCCATTTAAGTACCTTTTTCTATGTATTAGAATCATTGACTGACACTCATAACAAAGCATATAATTTGCTTACTTTGGGGATGATTTTATTTAATTTGTGTAACTAGTCCAGGATATTTGTTTATTTGTAAATATGTAATATATTTACAAACAGTTAATTTTACAATAGAGGTAAGACTACAATTGATTACATTTGTTGATATATTGGTACAAAATGCTAATGAATTTCCTCATGTACATTTTTTTAATTTGTTCATTTATAAAGTCTACTCATCTTTTTTTCTTTAAAGTATTACCTTACAAATACTAGAAACAATACAATTATTCAGGCGATTAATGTAACAATGTATCTTATCATTTAAATTAATTAGTATTTAATAGCTTCACTCTATTTGGAATGTTAAGTACCTGTTGAATGTGTACAAAACTAGGATATTTTATCTTTGTTATAGTACGCTTTATCGTTATTTTTTACTGTAAGTATCAATTACTTCTTTTTACGACAGTTTAAAAGCCATAGTAAAAATAAGACTGTTAACTCAGGTAGGGCTTGTTCTAGTAAGTTAATTTTTAAAATAGGTTTGTATAACTTTGAGAGCCACACTCACAAGACATCAATTAAAATTTAATATATCGTAATAAAACAATGTTTGTATTGAAAATTTCCACTTCAGGACTGATTTAAAGACAAATTAAATTAGTCTTCGATTACAGCCATAAGTCTTGTGTTATTTAAAAACGTAAGTGTTCAGTATACTGTCCGAAAAATGGTCATCTATTCTTTTTTGTACTTTCTAACTGCATACCTGTCATGCATAACAACAACATAACACAACATTACAAAAACAAATTGTAAGAATAAAATAAGAGAAAAAATTATGTTGCCTTGGATTGAATATGTGCCCGATTGGCGATAGGCTTGCCAGCTATCATATTGTGGGACTTAGTCTCTTCGGCTAATCTATATGCCCAGGTTGTGCCTTTGGGATAAGGGCGTGAAGATACTTTTACTTTCTTTTTTATCTCTCCTTGTCTTTATACTTGAGTATATGATTTTCTAAAGTTTTTTTGTTTTAAATTTTTTGTCATCAAAAATGTAACTGAGTAGGTACTAAAAGCTAGATGTATGATGATGATGATGCTCATAAAGTATTAGTGGTCGCCCATTGGTCAAACTTCGACCATAATAAATTTTAATATCTTGTTGATAAGAACGCCATCTTCATTTCTCAAGACCAGATACTTTTTTTCTAAACTTTATAGTGCGCCATCTGTGATCTTTTATCGTTATCATCAATATATTTGTTTGTGTGTGTCAAAAGCATGGTAGTGTGGGTAGTGTTTTATTTATTTATTTAATGTACTTTATAAGCATTAATATTGAAAAATATTAGCGTTCTGCACTTCTCCTACACATAAACTATAAGGGTGCCAAATCTTATGCTCCTGCGTACGCGCAATTTTCGTAAAAAGGGGTCCAAAGTTTTGGCATCAAGTATTAATATATAGATTAGAAAATTGCAATCCCACTCACTTTTTTTACCAGCTCTCGTAAATTATTGGTAGAATTTCAAATTTTGTGTTATAGATGTATCACAAGAACTGCTTATACGTGAAATCAATATTTTTGGGGATAAGGGCGTGAAGATATTTTTACTTTCTTTTTTATCTCTCCTTGTCTTTATACTTGAGGTATTTGATTTTCTAAAGTTTTCTTGTTTTAAATTTTTTGTCATCAAAATGTAACTAAGTAGCTACTAAAAGCTAGATGAATGAGCTACTTGATATTAAAATAAAAAGGGATTTATACTATTTGCACTCTCACATAAAAACTAATCATTATACACTTGACCTGAGGCCAATTTTAGTAATTGCCATATCATATCCCGCATACATGATAGTGACATTATTAAAACATTTATCTTAATTGTGTAAGAAGCTATTTTAACTCTGAGCATGGTATGAAATATACTTATTTTTTGATGTGATATTAATTTTTTTATAAATATTTCTTCTTGTTTCAGTGGTGGAATCAGTTATCTCGTTTGCAAAGGTCAATAGTGTACGCAGTTATGGTGATATTGATAACATTACTAATATTATTATATACTTCCAAAGTGAGTTTATCTGATGTAAATATTAACGATAGGAAAATAGCTCAGGTGAGTGTGACACCATTCATTGTAAATATTTAGTATAAATTTAAATATAACTTTCATGCTTGTTCTTAAATGATGCACAAATAATATTATTTCAACCAAATTCATCCAGCTGTGTAGGCTGGGTGGTTTTGGTTGACATTTTGTGTATGTATTTCAATCTGTTCCTGGATGGTTTAAAAATAGAATTGGACCAAGAAGGAAGTACAATTGTCGGTAGGTTACCAAGTTCAGGTCGTATGAAGTTCGTGAGACAGCCAGTATAATATAAAAAACAATATTTTTATAAAACATTCATGTAATTAATTATGTTACGCGCAGTATAAGTCAAGGATAAGAATGCTAGTTCTGAATTATAAACCCTGATAATGCTTGCTACACATTTTGTAATTTGTTGTCACAGTAGGTTACCTTTCTAATACTATTTTTTAGAGATCAAACCAAACTCCTAGTCCGCTGTGGAAGTTTGGATGGGATGTTGAGATGTACAGCAGTACAGTCAGTCAAATAAGCTATTTTGTCATAATTCATCAGTTTTAATGATATATATCGCCTTGGCAGTCGAGTGGACTGGCTGTTGGACTGTGCTTCATGAGGTCCCGGTTTCAATCCACGGGTTGAGATTCAAATTAAAAAAATGTGTTTTATTGCCCAAGATTTATTGGAAGATACTGTTTTTAGTAACATGTAATATGTTAAAATGAAAAAGTTTTTCCAAAATAGTTACCTATAATAATACATTAATTCTACTACATTGTGGTGTGCAAAACTTTCAATTATTTAAAAATATTATAATAACTCTTATTTTTACAACTTAATAATTTTAACAATTTTGTATTATGATTAAGTTTTACCCGTTTGCTAAACTACCACCATTTCCAAATTTAGCCAGTCAAAAGAAAAATTACCAAATTTAATTGCAGATTATGCTGATGTAATATAATTTACATACCAAATCATAATATTAATCAAGAAGCAAAAACTTTGGATCCCTTTTTACCCAAATTGCGCGGACGGGAGGAGTATAAAATTTGGGACACTTATTTTTTATGTGTAGGAGAAGCGCAGAACGCTAATTTTTTTCAATAATAATGCTTATTAAGTGCATTAAATAAAAAAATAAAACATTACATAGACTACCATGCATTTAAACATACGCAAATAAAATATATGTTGATGTAACGATAAAAGATCACATAAGGCGCACTAACTAAATTCATAAAATATGGAAACAAAGTAGTTGGTCTTAATAAATGAAGATGGCGTTTTTATCAAAAAGACATTAAAATTTATTATGGTCTAATTTCAATAAATGGGCGACTACTAGTATAAACAAAACTTCCCTAAAAATAAACAATATAAAAAACTTAGAAACAAAAAATGTGGCTGATTGTACTTTTCACGAAAACTTGAACTCAGCCATACGTTTAACGACTGAACGCACCCATTTTGCCAAGTCCCACTGAAACCTATATTTTACTTCTGCGACACGAATCGCCTCGTGTTAAGAGCGGACCACAAGCTTGATGCAATCTCTATGTAGGGTCAAAAACTAGACCCATCGATAATATTTAAAAAAATAACACTAATATATCGTTTAAACATTTGTTGCTATTGTTGGCTTATCTTTTTTATGTTACACCAGAGAGATATTGTTGTATAGTTTTATTTGTGTTGAGGCAGTTAATTCACGGAAACCGGTTCCGCGAAAAAGATAAACTTTATAGTAAGTGGGCGTAACCGCGGCAACATATTATCCATACTATAAATTAATGTAAAGTCTGTCTGTTGCGTTTAGGTAAAGACCCGAGTTCAAACATACTCTGCTTTTTTTTTCAAAATTGAACTCCCTAAGACTATTATTGGCGATGAAAGTTTGTATGAAATTCTATTTTACTACGACGGAGTCGCGGGTGAACAGTGATACTATGTTTTGCGTTTTCTCTATGATAATATTCATTGGCTTTTGAAATGTGGTTTCTACTGTTTGATAACTTTTATGCCTATGATGTTTGATTCTCTTAGAGATAAATTTTGTAATTTGGTATTTTTAATTCGAAAAAAAAGTGGTGTATAAGTGTGACATGTGTGTATGTGTATGCGCGTGCTTGAGTGCGTGCGTGCTTTTGTGTTTGTGTGTATGTGCGTCTGTTTGTGTGTGTAGAGTGTATGTGTGTTTTTTTCTTTCTTTTAATTTGTGGAATTTTAACCCAAGCACAGGCAAGTGTTAAATCAAAATATCTTTAAGTGTGATTGTTTTAAATATTATCTTTCTATCATCAGCAACTTCACAAGTGTAACAATGTAATTATACTTCTGTGATAGTCTTCTGTCTTCTACTTTTGTAATATTGATATAGCTAGACAATTTACTATCTAATATTGATTTTTGTTGTAAGACTTTATTACCTAATGGAATGATCTTGCTTGTGCGATAACAATCAATTCAAGATAGTGATTATTCTAGCTATAACTAAATTACAAAATTGTCACTGAAGTAGGCCTTTGTAGCGTTATACTGGTGGATAACAAAATGATAATATATAAAACATAAATGCCAGGTTACAAAGTTTATCAGTAAGTGAGTTAAAAATACCAAACCACAAAATTTATCAGTTAGAGGGTCAAACATACCAAATAAAAAAATATCTACGAGGGGCCTTCAATAATTACTTAGCCTCATCGCCCCATGGCGTTGTTGTTACAAAAGAGTTTTACTATCGTGCAGTAAATACTTTTTCAAGTCTATCAAGTAGTTTTCAGTCTTTTCCCTTCATTTGTTTTGTTTCGACAGCCTTTGGAAGCGAGCGTGTCGGTCGGTTTTGCATAAATGGAAAAACAACAATATCGTTCGGTGATTAGATTCTTGTTTTTGGAAGGGAAAACGCGCAGCGAAATCAAAGAGCGCTTTGATGCTGTGTACGGTGACTCTTCTCCTTCGATGGCGACCGTCAAAAATTGGTTGAACGAGTTTGCTCGTGGCCGCACGTCGGTTTTTGGTGAGCCACGCCTAGGTGCACCGACAACGGCTACTACTGAAGAAAACGTAAAAAAATCCACGATCTCGTGTTGGCAGACCGGCGGCTGAAGATTCACGAGATAGCTGAGACTGTAGGCATCGCAGATGGGTCAGTGCATCATATTCTGCACGAAGAATTGGGTATAAAAAAGATGTCGGCGCGATGGGTCCCGCGTTTGCTCACACCAGACAACAACACCGGCTCACACCTCCGCCGTTGTTATGGCCAAATTGATCGAATTGCGCTACGAATTGCTGCCCCATTCACCGTATTCTCCAGACTTGGCTCCATGCGACTTTTTCTTGTTCGTCGAATGATGAGATCATCGCCGCCACAGAGGCCTGTGTTGAAGACCTCGGGAAATCGTATTTTTTTTTGACGGGTTAAAAAAGTTGGAGCATCGCTGGTCCAAGTGTATTGAATTGAAAGTAGACTATGTTGAAAAGTAAATCTTTACTTTCTCAAAATTTTCTTTATTTTTTCTTAGGCTAAAAATTTATTGAATGGCCCTCGTATAATACGTGGGGTACACAATTCTGGGTTAAATATATAACTCTGAGTTACCATCTAACTAGCGTCAAACTATTTTTTTTTTTCATCTGAGAGAGATTAGCGAACAAGCACACGACTCCCCTGAAGGTAAGAGACATCCTTGGTCTATAGACACCGTAGATGACCACCTCAGACAGCGATATACCTGGTATCGCTTTCTGGAACTCCGAACTGGAACATGACCCAGTTATTATAGAGGTCGGAGTGTAGGGCGGTGGATCCCTACCAGGGGAAGTTGCTACATGGCACTCTACAACCAGTGGTTTTGTTGGTGTATACCTATATTTTAACCTGCGCTCCCCTCTTACAAGCTGCCTTGCAGAGAGGCATATAGTCCATTCTACTCAGCGGACCGCACAGGCACGGGAAATTTACTCTTATATTTGATGTTTTAATTTAATAAAAAATGTAACCCAAGCTCGTGCAAGCTACAAAAACCGGCTCTAACTGTTTCATTAGGTACCACGTCGTGATTTAATCATTCTTTTTTCCAAAGACAGCTAATGATTCCCAGATGGTCCCACATAAACTTTATCAACATCCTAAGCTTAGAAATTAAGTCCAGCCACCATATTTTTGTAAAGAAATTAAGAGTATTTTATCAGTTTTCATCATAACGTATTTTTTTCAGGAAGCTGTTAAGAATGTGTCTCTAGTCAACCGCCCTGTAGAGGCGGCAAAGCTCAAAAAGACTGTATTTGATAATGACCCAATCGAAAGGCCGGTATTTACAGGTAAATTTCAAGATATTTGTTCTATTACGGGCTACAGGCTTTCCGTCACTAACACCGTGACATCTGACTAGGTGGTAGAGTTTCGGAACAACTCGCCCGGATTGGTACCACCGCCTTACCTATTCCTGTCGCCATAGCGTCATGACGTGTTCCGGTTCGGAGGGTAAGGTTAACTTACCTTTGCTCGAGGTCTAACATTCCGACCTCAGGTTGGCAACGCACCATTACCACCTTTGGTGTCTCTAGGCGGCGTGAATTTCTTACCATCAGAAAATCCGTCTGCTTGCTTGCCTTCCTATATCATAAAAAAAATCTTAGTTATTTTTACTTGTTTTGGCCTTTACTCTCGAAATAATCTATAAACAATATAACACTAATTAAACAAAATCTGTATTTGAAATATTGTTTGAAAAAAATGGTTGATATGTATTGTACATAGTATTTTGTATCCTAAAATAGGGTAATAACATTTTTGTCGATTTGTCTCTTCAATTTTTATGGAAAAAAATTATGTAATATTAGTAGTAGCATCAGCTTATAATCAACATTTACGATACATTTTACTTTGGGAAAATCTTCCGAAACCTAACTTCACCATCATCGTCATTCAGTCACCACGAAAGGTCACTTCAACGTGTGTACGAAATCAACAGCTAGTTTAGCAAGAATGCTACAAAAAAACTTTTCAAGTTTTTACGCAAAATAATGAAGTTTTCATTTCAATTCATATTAAATTACGAATTGGTAATACTGCTGATCATCAACTAAACTTATTTAAAGGGTACCTATGCTATCTTTTTCCAATAAAACAAAAAGAACAGAGCTGAAATTTTAGAAATGTTAGAGTAATCAATACAAGTCAACTTGTGACATTTTTACCGATTTTTTCTGAGGAATAGATTAATGCCCGGTTCCTATAATCCACTAGGCGTCATCCGTAAATTTGACCATTCGTTTTTGCCTACTAAAAACGATGAGTAATTTATAGTTCCACAAGTGCTTTTAGTACATTACCTACGACGAGTGGTCGTGAGTAAATATTTTACTGGTAGCCATCTTTGCCCCTCCCTGCGTTTCAATACTGCATTAAGCTTATTTATTTGTTCAATATATTTGTAACTATAATAACACTTATTTATGATATAAACCAAAATTGTTATTAAAAACATACACAATTTAACAAATCAACAATAAATTTAGACTAATATAGTTTTAAAATAAAAAAAAACATCTTAATTGTATTATCAGCTATTAGTGCTAATGTGATAACGAAACGCAAATCCCGGCTCGCGCGCGCTAATATCTTGTTTGAAGTTTCAAGTTTGACAACTGGATGTTTGATTTTATTTCAGTTAATATGTCTAATGTTTACAAACTGTTTTTATTAAATTTTCGATGTTTTACTTGGATTTGTGTGAGTGCAAACACGAAAAAAGTATTGATGTATTGAAAAATCAATTAACATGACTGTAAGTATAACTTCTTTACTTTACAAACCCATAAATAGAAATATGTACTGAGTAGCAAAATTTCTTACAAACTACCTAACCGGCTTTTCCTTACTGTGCCTGAAACTAGTGCTTTACTGGTTGTTATGTATATTAATTTCTTCAAACTAATTACAATAATAGTCCCAAACA
>NJDC01002515.1:103523-143967 GCA_002245475.1 Calephelis virginiensis
AGCAGACAAAAATTCAAAAAAATATTTTGGCATAGATGTTTTATAGATATTCATATGTGGTTATTACGAGTACAGACACTACAATTTTATTTATTTGTATAAATTACGTAGCTATTGTTATGACAAAAACTTACTTTTTTGCATATTTAACCTTTTTGGTAACCAGCTTTTTGCAAAGCTATTTACGAACGTTTACAATGTGTACAATTTCAAAGTGTACGCTCGTTTTTGATGGGCCGATTGTGTATCTTAGATTTTCAATATCAATGAGATCAGTATTTTTATTTGAGATAATTCTCCCTCAGCTTATTGGACGATTATATGACTGCTATGGAAGGAGTAAGGGAATTTCTAGCAAAGCGGTCATCTCCCAATAAACGATTATTCATTGGTGAACTATCCGCTGGATCAGAGGTATGTTGGTTTAATGTTTTTTTTTTAATTGTGTTCTTTGTGTTTTTGTCACTTACATTGTTGTTTTTTAGAAGTCTTCGTCTGAGGTGTATTCCCTTAATAAAATGTTAGAAATGAACGAACAAGCACGCGGGTTTTCTGGTAGTAAGATGTAACAGTGACCTGTAAATACCATAGATGTTGTGTGTGGGTACGTGGTTTTAGACAAATTGTGCAAGTCTATTGGGTACTCACCTTACCCGAAAATGACATTCATTATGGCGACAGGAATAGTTAATGCGGTAGATCACCACAAGGACGAGATGCAGGACGTATAGGACGTAGAATAAAACGTCATTTCTTTACATCTTTTAACTTATCATGCTTTAGACCAAAATCAGATTATTTAGTTAATACAAAGATTTTGAGAAGTTACGAGTATGTTTTTTTTTTGCCTTAAAGTACACTTTATGTTAGAAAATTATGTTTATGTTATAAAATACATTTTATGTTAGAGGTCAGCGAACAAGGACACGGCTCTCCTGATGGTAGACATCCGTGGCCTATAGACACCATATGTGTTACAGGTGCGTCGCTGTTCTAAGTCTGGGATGGCAAGACCTATTGTGCAAGTCTGTCGGCTTCGCTACCCTCTAGACCGGAACATGACTGTCATTATGGCGGCAGAAATAGGTAAGGCGATGGATCCCCATCTGGGCAAATTGCTGCAAAGCACTCGACCACCAGTGGTATTATTGGTAATGACCTAAACTTTAACCTGTGCTTCCCTCCTACGCGCTGCCTGGTAAACAGGCAAATGGTCTATGATACGCAGCGGGCCGAACCAACACGGGGGAAATTGGTGTGTATTTCTTACTAACATTTTAAGTAACAGTTATTTCTTAACGGTAACATTTTTTTTTATAAAGTAGCGAATAAGGAGACGGATATTTGATGAAAAGAGAATGTTGTAACACAAGCACAAGTCGACCGGGTACCCCACCCCTTCAGCACTGAACACGACCACGGCATGAACTGGTGCTATAGTGACAGTGAATCTGGTATAATGATGTGAAGATTTCTAAAAGTGATAAATGAAGTCATGATGGCTTAAATTTTTGTTTTTAAGAGTTACACAAGATGGCGTCACAGGTGTATACAAAATGGTGTCACAGGTGTGCACAAAATAGCGTCACAGGTGTGCACAAAATGGCGTCATAGACGTTTAGTTAAATGTTTTTATTTTTACAGTCCTTTAATCCCAAAATGGATCATTTAACTTGTTTCCTACCGGGGACACTGGCACTGGGTCACGCGAATGGCTTACCCGACTGGCACATGACGATGGCTGAGGAGTTGATGTATACCTGCTACTTAACATACGCTGTCCAACCGACGTTTTTGGCACCGGAAATTACACATTTCAATTTGGTATGCATAACTTGACTAGAATTTTATACTCTCACTGTCGACATTCAGTGGAACTCCATTGTACACATACACTTTTTTAAGTATATATATAAAATAATATATATAATTGTATAGATAATTGGTACCTGTAGTCATTATGTCTGACAGGGATAAAGGGAAATCAAGGAAGGGTAAGGGGTAGGGGGGGCTTCTTGCTAACACTGGGACCTGGAAATTAGAAAACGGCGATCTCAGGAAAAAATTGAGGAAGAAATGGCAGTTGGAGAATGAAGAGAGAATGAGGTACGAGGAGGAGTTTTCTGGGACCAAGGACCTGGACCAGGAAGTCTTAATAATAGAGAAATCTATGGAAGAAGGGTTTCGCTCCCGTGTATCTCTGGCAAGAACACCCCCTGGAGGTTTTAGTGCTGCCCTGACACGTCAGCTCTTATGGCATTGGACCGGGGTGATGATGGGAAAAATGCTGGCAAGAAGGCTGAAGTTAGGAAGACGAAGCAGCCTCAGAGTTCACCTGACGAACATGAGCAGGCAAGGAAGAGGCTGGTAAGGAGTGTGGCGGCTGATAAGCCTCCACCACCGTTAAGTGGTATATTGACTCGGGACCCGGAGACCAGAGAGACAGGATGGGTCCCTATCCACTCTAACAAAGTTGGAGCTATTAGAGAACGTACACAGTAGCTTGCAGGGGATAATGGCGATCATGAAGGCTTCTAACAAGCTAAATAATAGCGACAAGATGGCCATCAGCACCCATAGCCATCGCGGTAGTGGCTGCCCTGGAGCTCCGGTTAGCAGAGGCGGAGCAAAATGTCCTCGAAGCCAGATCCAAGGTTACTCTTATAGAGCTGGAGGCTGTCAAGGCGTTTATAGGTCAGGAGCCGTCTAAATTGTATGCCACGGATATGGGGGAGAGGGCAAGTAGGTGCTTTGGTAAGATCTCGCGGATCACTGCTGCAAGTTGGGGTGTCAGATACCCGGCATTAAAGACGCTGTGCAAGGGAACTTGTGTGCCTTGTATAGCATATGCGGCCGAGGTGTGGTGTGACAGAGTTGGGATCTACCCGGTGCGTAGTGCCCTGCTGAGGACGCAACGGAGATCGTTAATTCTCTTGACGAAGGCTTACAGGTCCGTGAGCACGACTGCCCTGCCTGTGCTGGGCGGCGTGCTTCCATCGGACCTGCAGGTCAAATTGTCGGGGGAGATAGCGAGAGGTTCAGTTGGCTTGGATGGAGTGGAGGCCAAGGCGTATAGAGGGAGGGCGACGGACCGGATAGTGGAAGAGTGGCAGGAGCGCTGGGAGAGGAGCGATGACGGCCGCGACCTTTATCGCTTCTTTCCTAGCGTGGCGAGAAGAATGCTTGCAAAGTGGGTGGAGCCGGATCAAATCACGTCCCAACTGCTGACAGAACGCGGGTGTTTTCGAGGCAGGCTCAGGGACATGGCCTTGAGCGAATACGGGGAATGCTTTTGTGGCGCTGACATGCAAGACGAGTATAGAGATCACGTACTGTGGGAGTGCGAAATTTATTCCGACGCGCGGAAAATAATGCTGGATGGGTTGGAGAGGACAGAGGAGGGGCCGGTCTACTTCACGGAGCTTGTAAATACACAGGCCAACTACCGGCTGTTCGCGGGATTCGCGCAGGTATGGTTTAGGAGGCGCGGACCCCTTGAGCATCAAACGTCAGATGGCTGATTAAGCAGTTCAGAAGTCGTCGAACACGTGAAGTGATTGTGGCGTCGTTCCCAAATTTGGCGTTCCCAACCGCCCCATAATGGGGCGGTCCCAAAGGGGGTTGGGTTCTCCCCAAAGGTCCAAGGAACAATAGGTTGAGATAAAAAAAGAACTTGTAGGGAGTCAAGTGCACGTGAAAGAGAGCCTTAGAGCAGATCCCGTGCACCTCCCGCGTTTCGGCCCGTATAACCATGATGGTGGGTAGGGCCATGGGTGGGTATTGTACACATACACTTTATAAACACCTTTACTATTCCACATAAACAAAATTAACTGTTTAAACCATATCATCAGAAAATGATAGACAAATACGGAACCTAAAAATGAAGACAGTTTTTTCTTTGTAGAATCTGTGATTTTCATCATCAGTTCTTATATATTTAACTTCAATTGTTCAGCCCTGATGATGCTGCGAAAAGCGAAACCGGGTGGCTATAATGTCAAGTGTATCTAGTAAAACAAGAATTAAAGTAAATATTTTCATTTCACATTAACCTTACATGAGGCACTTGTGACGCGTCTATATAATACTAAATCTACCAACGGATCGGAACGCGACTTCACATTGAGAAGATCTGGCAAGAAACTCACCGGGCTTGATATTTTTCCGCAACTTTGTTTTATTCTAAAAACGTGTGTTATTTTTTTTTTATGGTAAAAAATTATGATGTTTCGGAATAAAGTGAAACCGATTGAAACTTAAATGTAACATAAAGTATTAGTAAAAAAAAAGAGTATGAGCGGTCTTTAAAAGTGTTAATGACATTTTTTACATTGACTTTTGTGTATAGTATCATTTCCCAACGTTCTCACTTACTCACTTTAGCACTTGGAGGTCGTAACGTAATGTTATATAGCTCCAAAATCTTTATCAGGAATAAAGCTAACAATTTTTTATCCGACTTAAGTTTCGCTATAAATTTCTATAATTTGTTTCAAAACTCATTTGCCATGCCTCTTTATTATTAACTACCGCCCCGGCTCCACACGGGTATAAATTATACATATAAACCTTCCTCTTCAATCACTTTATCTAATAAAAAAGCCACATCAAAATCAGCTGCGTAGTTTTGACATAAGGACATAACAAATGGACATAAGGACAGAGGAAGCGACTTTGTTTTATACTATGTAGTGATTGAATATTTGTCTGTGTCAACAAAAAAATATTAAGTATGTGAAATATTGCAACTGATAGGTTTACAATAATAATTGCAAAACTATATTAGAGTTTTGTCATCCGCGGCTACATTTACTGAATAAGGACGACCCTATATGAACATCAAGTGACGGCCTCCAACTATTTCATTGGGTACCACGTTACAATTTGATAATTCTTTTTTTGAAAGATAGCAAATGTTTCCGAAATTATCCTACATAAATTTTATCAACATCCTACTAGTCGTTTTTGAGTTATACTTAATCATTAATTATTAATCATAACTCAAAAATCACAAGTCGTATTATCATAAATTAATATGGGGCCACCTCGAAATCATGACCTTTCTTTCAAAAACGAACTATCAAAATCGTTTGATTATTGACCGAATAATCGCATAACAAACATACAAAAAAACATGCACAATTGTGGAACTCTTAATTTTCAGGAGTCGGTTAAAAATAAACGTCAATGGAGATCGTAACAGTACCAAGACATATAAAGGTTGGTTTCTTGTACTGTGACGTCAGATACAGCAAAAGTCACGCGATGGGCTTTTTTAGAACAAATTAAGATTACTATAACACTCAGTTTTTTTTAGAAAGTTATAAGTAACGGACATATATTTTTAAAATGTTTTTCCAGAATTTTTGTTTGTTTAACATTGTATATCTAACAGGCAAGCACGACAGATGACATGTACACAAAAACGGCGGACGCCCATTCGCTTTTGCGACCAGAGTTCGTCGAGAGTCTTTGGTACATGTACCAGATTACTGGCAACACCACATACCAGGAGTGGGGCTGGCAGATCTTCCAGGTACATTTATTTTATTTACATAAAAACTGAGTATGCTCTGAATAAGCTCTGACACCGCTGAACCGATTTCGATCAAATTTCGTTACTACGAGTATCTGTAGTTTGGTATAAATTAAAAAATAGGGTATTTTTTAATCCCGATATCAATGAGTCCCCGCGGGAGACATAAATAGCTTTAATTATCAAAATACCCCTCGAAAAGAACAAATTCGTGTTTTTTTAATTAAAGTAATTCTGATATCTACAGGTGTGGTAATGTGTCAATTTTATTAACCTTATAGTGAGATAGTGGTACTTATTAAACTAATTTAAATTTATCACTATCTTTTTGCAACGAAAGTAATAGAAAGAGACAAAACACTTTTAGTCCTTTCCGATTAGCCTGTTAATTAAAAACTTCACAATTCGACATGTCCGGACTAATCTGACATAAAAGGTTCCATCTCTTTTTGTTTTTGTTTTATCTGAAAAAGATGGCATGCATCTAAAATAAGTTTAGTTTGCGAACAGTAGAATCACCACCACAGATAGACTAGTTTGTAGAATGCTGTGACTACCCCTTACCTAATTAAGCAACAATTATTGTTGGCTATCGAATGCTAGTGTAGAGAAGGATGAATAAATTAATGAAATTATATATCTTAGTTGTGCATTTAGCAAGGATGAAAGGTACACCGTAGATGTAGAAACAAGAGTGTGTGCAGGGAATAGTTTGAATCTAGACACGTTTTGCATAATTCGGTGCTTATCCAGACGTTGGTGTATAGAAGCGAAAGTTAGGTGTGTAAAAAAAATTAGAGTAGGATAAATACGGTTGAAATGAGAGCGCTACGAAAAGTCCGTGAGGTAACGCTCGCTGATCGCATTCATAACAGTGAGATCCAAGAAAAAGTGGGATTGAAAGAAAGTGTTGGTGTTAAATGTGGAAAGAATGGCAGGTTGACAAAGCAGGTATACAATGCGATTGTAGATGAAAGTAGGTACCCGGGGAGAGAAAGGTTGACATTCCACTACCAAATCGCTCGAATTTTATCCGAGGGTGATGTGAAGTCTCTGAAACCTGCATGTTTGTATGAAAAGGATTATGAATGTGGAGGAAGCCAGACAAGTCTGCCAAAATTGCGAGAGTTGGCATTCCATAATTTCTGCCAAGCCCGTAGCGGACTTTACGTCAAGATTTTTGTGTGAGAGTAGAATAGCTGGTGAACCTATTTATAAAAGTTTAACAGCCCAGACTCCAATTGGTAATAGGTCTACTTGTTTGCCTTAAAAAATAGTTTATTTGGGAGATTATAGTCTATAAGTAATAGCCATACCACAAGGATTTATTTCCTGATGTTTGTCAATGTAAAGTCAATGTTTATCTGTCTTTAGCTAGTTTCGTCTTTTGTTTTATATGACAGGGTTCCAAATAATGAAGAATTATTTTCTTTGATAAATATCATTTTAATTTTCAATGCTAATTATAAATTAATCCCTTAATTATTGACTGAACTATCTTAAATCTGTAACGATTGGAGAATTACGTTTGCGTAATCATTATCATTGAGATAGTATCAAGATGATATTATGTAGATATTTAAGATATTTATCAACAATAGTATTGATATATTTATCAATGACAGTTCTCAAGATTTTTATCAATAACAATTATCCAAAATTATCAATGACAATTGTCTAGTTATTTATTAATCATAATTATGAAAATAATTGTCGATGATATTTATCACATCCGTCAGATGTATTATGGTGACTGCTCGTAATAAATGTTAGAAAAAAATATATTTTAAGATACCATTATCTTTTCAGGGATATCAAAAATACGCGAGAGTAGCTAACGGCTTTACGTCCCTGGCGAATGTGAAATCCGAGAAACCGGTACAAAGGGATATGATGGAGTCTTTCTTTTTATCGGAGACGCTCAAATACCTCTACCTGTTATTCAGTGAAGATAGATTCATTATAGATTTAAACAAATATGTCATTAACTCTGAGGCGCATCCCTTACCCATACATAGGACTTGATTTTTGCTAAGAAAAATATTTATAACTGCTGATTGAATTGTGGGTGTATTGATTAGTGGTGAGCAAATCAAGACTTATTTATTCGCGGTCTTGGTCTCGCTTAAATATTTGTTAAGTATTTATTACTGATCTGCGAAGGGTTTCATTGACGTTTTGATTAGTGATGATGAAAGCGAGACCTATACAGCCAGCCTTGGTCTCGATTTTGTTCGACCATCTTCAATATTGGACATTCTTTTTTACTTACTCTGTATAGGACTGATTTGATTGGTGTATTAACTATAGTGATGAGCAAGTCAATATATTATTGCATAGTTGTGTTCTTGATCTCGGCCTTGTTGCTCTAATGTAAGTCTTGGTCTTGCTTATATCGAGACCGGGAACCCAAATGAACTCAAGTCGAATTCGGGGAGCTAGACATATCCCTATAAATGTTACAAAAATATAAAAGGTCTAGTAACTTAAACTGTAGAAAGCTTATAAATATACGGAAATAAGCGTCTAAGTACATTATTAGTTTAAAGCTATTGGTAATAAATGTGATTCAAGAGCATAGATTTCGAGTCTAGATATATGTGTAAAATATTTGTAAGTATATGTTGGTATCTTGTGATTGATGTGTTGATTAGTGACGGGCATAGTAAAACTCAGTCTCGAAATACTCAAGACTTGAGTCTCGATAA
Source organism: Calephelis virginiensis (assembly GCA_002245475.1). Taxonomy (NCBI): domain Eukaryota; kingdom Metazoa; phylum Arthropoda; class Insecta; order Lepidoptera; family Riodinidae; genus Calephelis; species Calephelis virginiensis. The sequence goes on from NJDC01002515.1 coordinate 111,771, forward strand.
GTATATAATTTATTTGTAAATATTTTACTATTATTCTTGATCTCAGTCTTGGAAGTTTGAAAAGCCAAAGTCGCAAGGTTAGCAGAATGTAGAAAAAAATATTTGCCCAATTGGTAGGTTTGTTAACTATCTTGATTCTAAACTAAGCAATTATATGAACTCGAATTCTTTCTCTTTAAATATTCATTTTATTAGCATAATATGATAAGATGTTTCTTGATATGGGTGTTATGGTATTTATGTGTGTATTTCTATGTAATATAAAAGGTATGCCATAGTGTTTATTCTGATAAGTGTAACAAAAGTAGTATTTGGATATGTTAAGAATCTACAAATTGTATATGTATATTTTAATATGATAATTATATATTTGTAATTAGTGATAATAATGTAGTACTACTAGATAATAGCAATAACTTAATTCGAACTTCGCCAAGCTGTCTTTGTTTTGCAATTTTGCTACACCAAGAACACGCAAGACCGAGACCAAGACCAAAGTCTTGTTCGTGCTTTGCGCATCACTATTGAAAAAAATATATTTGTTTCTGCTTATTTCGGTAAAATTTGACGTCATAATGTTTAGTCACAAACCTATTACCGCTATTACACTCACAACTTTTTTATTTTTATATGGTTTATGTTTTTTTTTTTCATTTTAATCTTTGAAGAGTTTGCTATGAAATAATATGAACTAATACGCTTATGCGCCTTGACTGAAGCGTGCTCAAACAATTGAATGTTAAGAAAAATATAACCGTTAGATCATCAATATCATTCATCATCAAAGCATCTCGGCCAGTGTCAAGGTGAAGTTTGGGTATATGCAAAAGAGAAAGCAGATAACCTCGATAAAATGTGATAACGTTTTGTTATTTTTGTTTAAGAGCTAGCGATCTATTTGCGCATATGCTTTTAAAACTACCCGATAAAGGTGAGTAATGTTTTCAGCTTTGTCTAAATTTATCACACCACAAATTTTACTCTCTTTTTGTCCTAGTTTCAGATGATATTGATATTAGAAACCTAATATTTACCCAAAAAAGTTTTATGCCAATTTAAAAATAAATCGGTATTGTTATCGGAATTCTGTGCGTTTTTAAAGCAATCTGTACCAAGTTACAAGCAAATTCAAAGGAATTTATCGTTGTTGGTAGCAATTTTTTTGTTTAGCAATCGAGGTTTTTTGAGTTATTTAAAATATGTTTTTATAAATTTACCGAGCTTAGTACTTAAATTTTGTAAACGGGCAACACATGAAATTGCCAAATATTTTTAACACCGTGTATGAAATTATAAAATGGACGTTACATTCCAATCATAACATTCATGTTATTAATCAGAATTAGTCCTAGTTAGTAGTACACGTACCCTAGAGGTAAGTAATGACGCATGAAATGTCATGAATCTTGTCAATTTTTTTATTTCAGCAAGAGTAACCATTTTCTACAGCGATTTATGCGTAATAAAGTACAATGGATATTCTTCTTTTGGATATTATATTCTGGATAATTTGAAAGTCTGCAATTTTAATTCAGGAGACAAATAGTAAATTCTACGCCCCAAAGCAATAAATACCTCAAAACTTAACATGCTAAAATTAATAATAAAATATGGTTAGTTGATGACTTAAAAAAACTTTAATTTCTTTGCTACTGATCTTTGTGCAATTAGATATTCCTTGAATAAAATGATCTAACCCCAAAGTAAGCAAATCATATGCTTTTATTATGGGCGTTAGACAATGATATTGAATTGAGACTGTAATTGGAAAAATTAATAAATATCCTGATCTAGAAAGATAAATGTTCATTTCACAAACGTTCGCCCCCGAGCCTCGCGGTTTATGAATAGTGGAGAGCCTCGACGAACGAGGTGTTTCTAATATATATATGTATACTCGATTTTAACCTCATATTTAAAAAAGTGTCATCCACTGCGCTAAGCATTCGAAGCTCTGTGTTACTATAGGGAATAAAAAATCCGTCCTTAAATGGTAACATTTGTTTTTTTGTTATATTTCTAACATGTCATATATTTCTAACTGACTTCTATATTAAGACAAGGCAATAAGGTAACATAGAGTAATGTGTATTTTAAGTGCAGAGTTGAAAGTCTAATTGACCTATAGTATAATAAGTTCGCGTTTGCGTACAACAAGCCTAGTATTGGTAAGCGTTAAAAATAGTGACGTCATCAAGCTAGGAATATCCCCGACGAATTAAATCGTTGAAAATTATATTTTCCATCCTGATTGGTGGAGACATAGCTAGATTGATGACTTCAGTGTTTTCTAAACGAATTCTAGATTTGTTGTACTACTGTTTTTACCAATTAATAATAATAATAAAAAAATTTAGTTAAGAACGAATAACAAACTTGTTTTACATTAAGCATATATCAAAATATCAAAACATTTAGCTATATTACTATAGGAGGTTTTACTCCCAATAGGCTTGCCACCTATCATATTGTGGGACTTAGTGTCTTCGGCTAATCGTAGGTGCCATGGTTGTGCCTACCTTTTCGGGAATATGGGCGTGAAGATACTACTACTACTACTACTCTTAATAAAGAACTAATGTCGATTTTCAAATATTGCAGACTCTAATTTACCAGCCTCTTTTTGGTTTTGGTTTAATTGACATCAGAACACAGACATCGGTAAATTTGAGAGAGTCTCTAGACCTACCTCTATTTTTAAATTATAGTCAATCTCTCTAATTTAACTATCTCTTTCTGAAAATCTTGTCACAAGACTATCGATTTCAAGGATTAGAGAGGTTGGTAAAATAGAGAGTGTCGGCAATATTTGGAAATTGACATCAGGCCATTGCCAGGAGTCTAATCTCCAGTCTAATCTCTAGCTTCATGGTCAGATTGCTTGAAAAATGCGCGATATTGAAAAACATGCTTTGTTAATATTAGATCACAAAATGACGATTTCTGTATCATCTATCATCAGCAAGCCGTTGCTGTTTATTCATAAAGGAATATTTTTAAAACAAATTTTAGTTAAATTGTGGCCATCAGAAACAAATTCACTTACAGAATATACTACATGACGTTTGTAGAGGCAGGCTGATGAGTAAAATATTTTCTTAATAGAAAAACCAAAACACATTTTGATTTTGTAGTTTTATTATTTCGTTTTTTTTATAATCTGTGTAATTTATATATTAATCACTTCGTGAAATGCAGGATCAGTTTATGAAATGGCATATTAACACGAAGAATAAAGTAGATTCTCGATTTATGTACAAACATAAGAAGCAATCGTGACTAATGCTTAAAAGATAGTAGCTATATTTTTAATTGACTTGATCAGATCAGCGAATAGGCTGATAATTTTGTTCACCCCGATAAATCATTTGTCAGTGTGAAAAAAATTATGAATATTTCATGAAGTAATCACACTTGAATGGTCGTATCGTGAAAAGTTTACATTACTGACCATTGGAAGCGCCGTTGTAGCTTTGTTTTTGTTAATGATGTGTTTATGTTCTCAACACAAATAACAGTCTTAAACACTTAAGATATACTAAAAATATTTTTTTAACATTTGACATATAACGTGTTGATGATAAATTAAAAAAATATATTATCATATCGTTAGACTTACATTGACTCTTAAACTTTACAATTTTAGTGTGCCTTTTCTTCTCATATAAAACAATTCTCAAACGAATGAACATTTCATGAAATGATCGATTTCATACACTACCCACGATATGATATTGGTAAAATATATATTTAATTAAAAAATATGTTGTGTATTCATGTTGTTTGAAAGAATCTATGTGGCCCATTTGACTTACCTGAGCGTTAAGCTTATTAAATTCAGAATACGCATGAATTTTTTTTGCATTTTTTTTTTATTTTGAAATATAGTTTTGTTTAACATAAAACAATAGCCAACATAATTCATAAATTTACAACATGATTACAAAAAACTACTATGTGCAATATTATCGATGATTGCAATTTTAATATTTTATTAAGCATTTTTTATTGAAATATTTATTTTTTTACTTTTTAGGATTTAAGATGAATTGTTTTAAGGATATATTATAGTTTTTATTGTAAAACTGCAATACGTATTTTAGATATGTGTATAAATAGATATATGCATATATGTAAAATATTACTTTTTAGGTTAAGTAGTTTATTATAAATTAGAAGTGACGTTTGTTTTTTGTGTTAAAAGGGTTGCATTATTTTGATGCTAATTAGCGAGATATATTTAATACAATGTGATGAATACAGCATATTAATAACATAATTTATACTGATAATATTTTTAATATATGGTATTAGATACAAATAGCCAAAGTAAAATACAGATGACTTTTTACTGAAATGCACTTTTGCAAATACTCGTAAAAAGTAACAAAGGTGTTATCAGAAGATTTACTACTCTTTGTATTTTTTGTATCTTTTTTTTTTGAATAAGTTCTTCTTTTTTCTTTGAAACTCTTAGCAACTTCGACGAGCAGTTTGATTTCGCCATTTAAATAGGTTATTATTTAACATCTTAACAATAAAATATGTGGTACAGTAGTTATTTTAGCTTGTAAAGCTAATAATAATTATATGTACGTATTTTACGTAATAAAATAAATAAATTGGTCTATTTTATTTAAAATTTGAGTTTTCGTTTTTGAGTTTGATTTTGAGTTTTACTGCATAATTAGATTAGAGCTACAACTTAAATTAATTAATAAAAAAAATAAAGTTTTAGGTCTGTAGAAATTGTAAAAAGTGAAACCGGTAGGCTATTTAAATGATAAAAAATTAAAAGAGGTACGCAAAATAAATATGCAGATAAAAAAACATTTTTCTAGTGCTTGAGATATTTTCATGTAAGTTTCATTTTCATTTTTCCTCTTATAAGACAGATAACAAGTACACGACTCCTCATGGTTAGAGACACATGTAGCCTATAGATGCATTGAGTACGTTTTTGTCTTGTGGTCGGAAAGAAAGTTTAAAATATATTTTTTCTTTTATTGTGTATTTTTTACTTAATAATAATTTAGTAAAATGTCAAAAAGCTAAATGAAAAGTTTATGCTATATTTTTAAGAGTCAAATTGTAAGTAAATACCATAAATAGCCCTGATGATGCTTGTATAGCGAAACCGGTTGGCTAAACCATAAAAATAAAAAATAATAAAATATATTGTGGAAAGTACAAGTGTTTCTAAGTAAATTGCATCAAGAATAGAATTCCACCAAGCACCGACGATAAGAAGTATAGAATCTAAATACCATAAACTCACTGTTAATTTTTTTAGTGTTGTTATTTCTCCTTACTTTTACTTAAAAATCAGTAAATTTAGAATTAATTTTGCTTTCAAACTTGACTACGGAGTGAATCGTCTGATAACATTTTTCAACATTTTAATGACTGTCTTTTCAAGTTCACACAAATGAGCGAGTTTTGAACAATTTTATAAGTTTTTTTGTAAATTTATGTGATTTAACAAAGACATAGAGTTTTCGTAAACACATAATATGTTAATTCGTTTTTACTTATTATTACACATTTTGGATTTTGATAAACTTACATAACAAAAATAGTGTGAATTTAATTTATGCTAGAGAAATATTTTATTATTAGGTGTTTAAGTGTAACTATATGTTTTTATTGTATGATAATATGTGTCACTCTTAAATACTAAACGTTACAATTATTAACATTGTTGTCCTTTCTATTTATAAGTTGTATAATTGTTATTAGTAATTATTTAACTGTTGTACGTTACGTATAATTATACATACATCTACGTTTTATAATTATTCAATGTATAAACTCATAAACAAATCAATGGTATCATTGTAAACGCATAACAACTAGTTTTAATGACTGCAATTCAATTTATATTGAGGAACAGCAAATTAAAACTCTTTTTATATATGAAACTTAGCAAAATGTAACCTAATGGACAAGAAGAGTGAATATTGAAGAGTGACGTCACTCTTTGGTAATCGCAATCTATATTAATTTATATTATATTTATTGGCATAGTTCTTATTTAAGGGTGGTTTCTTATAACTGAAATTTCAATCGCCCTATTGATTTTTATTGGCAACTATTTGGGACAGCGAACTTTAAGCCTGACATTGACAGAAAACCAATAAAGAGTTTGTTCTCATCTTACGGTATGCTAGGTCTATTCTACAGATGGACCGTGGACTACTTTAATTTTTGTGAATATTGAAAAAAATAAATAGCTTATATAATAATAAAAAAATATTTCAATGATTACAACACGATTGGGCATTATATACCAAAAATAATTATTATGTGATTTTTGTATTCGAAAAACGAAGTCTTCTTTGTAATTTTTAGTCATTTTAGGAAGTATTAATATTAGTTACCAAAATCATATTTAATGTACAGACGACCCCATTGGTTGATTCTTATTAATTATTAATACTTAACTGCCAAAATTGGTATGCTTTATGTTTGTAGGTCTATTTTTCGGTATACATATTTATATAAAGTATGATGTCCAGAAACATTAGGGGAAACATTTCGAATTCCCTATTCACTTGTGGAAATCAAGCATAGACCGCACTATAAGTTTAACATAGTTACGTTAGTATCTGTCCAGCTATTTATACATTTTATTTAATATTGTTATTTTTATATAATTAATTTTAAATAAAAAGAAGATAACAGTGCCATTTTCGTAAAAAAGGTAATACCAATCAAAGTAATAAAAGTGGGCCCATCTCTTTTCCAAAGTAAAAAGAAATGGGTCCATTTTCTGACAGGTTTTGTAAAGTTTTTGTAATGCTATTGTTATGCCTGAGCCTTTATAACGAGTTGCTATAAATTACGTTTTGGAATCAATAGCGTTTTTGGTCTGAAAATCTAGTTTTCTTAGATACCAGTAGAGGCGCTGGTCAACGTTTTCATACGTTGTACATTATATTATAAATAAATGCCACTGTTATATCATTTCGCTAACTATAAATTATGCTGTTTACATATTAAACATTGAAACAGTATTTCTATATATTTATATAAATAATGTTTGTCTATTTACATTTGTAATCATAAACAATGTACCAATCATGTACTTATGGATGAAGTACGAATTTATTCCGTGACTAAATGTTAATGTGGGTTGTAATAAAAAAAAACTAACGACATACAGATTTTTATTTTATTTATTCATTTTAGGAATATTACAACGAATGATATGACAATTCTGCCACAATACATGAACAGTAAGGAAACTACTTACAAACGTTCGAAAACGCACACTAACACAAATATGCGCATCGACGTGGCCCATAAGCGGTTTTCGCCGTGCTGTTTTAGCTAGCGCCGCGTCAAGATGAATGAACTTTTAAAATACCAAGAGCCTATTTGTCTTTTGTTGAGATTAAGCGCCGCCGTGGTGTTAAATACTTAAACTTGATGCAAACTACGTAGTTATTGAAATTTGATTAATAAAAATAACATGACAACTCTATTGCTTCAATGGAGTGTAGGCACAAGAACTAAGAACTGTAGTTTATCTACGGCTATTTTGCGAGTTATCGAGTTGAAATTTGGGTTGATAGGGTTGTCACTATTCAAAATTTGATTTTATTATAAATATATTTCTCATTCTTAGCAAAATATTTATAAATATTAATATAAATAAATTGTATTTAGGATCTTTGAATTAATTTGCATTAATTAGAGTCACTTACAAGTAAAGTAAAGCCACTGTATCTTGGATTGGATCAGGCTAAGGACGATGTAACTTTCATTCACTGTCTTCGTGATCCTGTAAGTTGTAAATTTGTAATTTTCCTGTTTTGGGTGTGTGTGAACATCACGGTTACCATTGATGTCAAATAGAGAGCAGTGTTAAGAATCTTCGATTGCCGTCTTTCTGGGAAATATTTCAGAAATTGTGGTTCTTACACCATAATAAACAAGATAGGTATACATTTATGGGCCAGTGTTATGACAAAATCTATTTACGTCTTATGTACATTTGATTTTTTTAAACCGCTGTAGTCCAAATACAAATAACCCTCAGTCACACTCCGGTTGACTACGATACTTCTAATCTAGTCAATTACGCAATGCTTAAGGTACTATTCCGAATGGATCTGCCAACTACCATGGCCGACAGCAGTGTAGCGGCTGCTTCAAGTTGAACTGAAGCTGCAGGTGCTACTGTCGTGGCGATTGGACGTTAACTCTTAGTAAATGCATGACAGCACTTGCAGTTGGCAGCTCGATTCAGAGCAGTACTTACCTTTATTGTCTACCAACCTAACTAGTAAGTGTATTGCAACGTACGCAACGCACTCACACTCACTCTCATACACTCACACACCGACACACACACAAACGATTTACATGAATGAGAAATAGTGTTTTTCTTCTTTTTCTTTTTATATTTATTATTATGTTGTAATTAAATTAATTAATGTTGAATTTATAGTGATAGTTAAATAATTTGTATCTATTTTTAAAATGTTTATTATTGAATAGAATTGTATCTTGGAAGATAAGCGGAGTACCCAGTAGCACAGGTTCTTACCTAGTACAGGGGCTCTTGCGACAATGATATTGTAACATTTTAATTCAAAGAAAATATTTTTCATTTTCATATCGTCAACCCTAGCTTTTAATATCAAACCTCTTGACAAGCCCTAATGATTTGTAATATGAATGAATGAATGTTACTTAAAAGTTAGTCTATGTTAATAAGCGTTCTTCCGCTAGTGGTCTTGTTGGTAATGACAGATTTTACGACCTCTTACGAGGACAGTTACTTGACTCTGGAGCTTCTTTGCAAGAAGGTCAATTCTGTTATACCTATCTGGATACGTCACTTTATTATGAGCTATGAATTATAAGTCTAATAAAATATTTCCAGGAGCACCGTACAAAAGGTATTAGAATAGTCCCCCCCATCTTGGCGTCATAATGGAGAGACCAACAGTTTTCGTTAATAATGTTCATGGTGAGGTTCTATTTTTAGCAGAGGTAGCAAATAGTGCAATTATTTTATTAAAAATAACCTGAAATCTGGAGGGTTATTCTTGAATCGCGATGTCATGCAAATTGAAATCGGATTTGTGTCTCATCATTAACATTCAGTTAATATTACAAAGTGATTTATGATATCGCTACCCATAAAAAAACTAGGAGCTATGACGAAAGTAGTGTTGGTCCCTACTTTTTTCGTGTTTTGTATTTTTTTGGAAACTTTAATTAGGTGGTAGCTACTACTACCTAAAAAATAAAACGGCTATAACCAATCTGATTTTTTTGTACTAATTGGATATTTTTGTATAATTGTATTAAACTGTTTGGATTATATTGTATTAAATATATTTTTTATTATAAAACTTTTGTTTACGAAAATAAAGTGTCATTTTTTGTGGTATTAGAAGGGTAAACAAGCGAAGGGATTTCCTGATGGTAAGAAATTTACGCCGCCTAGACACCAAAGGTCGTAATGGTGCGTTGCCAACCTGAGGGTGGGATGTTAGGCCTCGAACAGAAGTAAGTATACCGGCTACCTTATCCTCCCAACCAACACGTCAACGGCAAGCACTGGCATTATGGCGGCAGGAATAGATAAGGTACCAAGCCAGTCGAGTCGAATACTTTAAAGTTCACCTACATCTGCAGTTTCTATGGCCTCAATGACACACATCTGTGAAGAATAAAAAAAACAACTTACAGTTTTCTGAATATATTTATTAATCTCTACAAAAGTGTACATTTTAAAAATATTAAAACGCTATGTTAAATTTCAGACTCCTAAATGGACGGAGACTGTTAGTCTCAAGTAAAACTACATTTATAAAAGATTAGAATACTTTAATATTAAATACACAGTAAATAACGTTTTTTATAAACCTGGCATACGCACCAATTTTTTCAGGCATTAAGTCTCTATTAGGCATTGAGACTGATATGCCTCTTAAACAATCGCCATGTTTTAAAATTCATATGAATTGTGAAACAGATCGTTACATGTTTCGTCTTTTCTATACTTATATATACAAAAAAAAAACTGACACTAAAACGACAAAAATGCTAGTCAATTTCATCAGTGAAAGTACAATTTTAAATTTAAATACCAAAACAATTTTGTGAATACATAAAATATATTTCCTTAAGTAGATTGCTTAGTAATTTCCTTTACACTGGTATCGCTTTTACTTTAAGGCGTTTTTTATCATTAGGTTAATATGGAATTGAAAAAAAAATCGAAAAAAACATTATTTTGCTTTTGGTTTTCAGCTACACAGTAACTCGACGTCACAGAAAATAAAAGCCTTTCTGTTATCTGTTTAGTCTTTAACTCTTAATTTTTATCTGTAACTCTTAAATTTCGATTTTATGCACAATGGTTCGGATTTATGTCATTTCGTATACTTGAGCACAATACCTACTAGCGAATTATTAATATCACTACATAGTATAAAACAAAATCGCTTCCGCTGTCCCTTTGTATGCTTAAATCTTTAAAACTACGCAACGGATTTTGATGAGGTTTTTTTAATAGATAATATTATTGAAGAGCAAGGTTTATATCTATTTTCAAAAGCGTTAGACGCGGGGCGGGCCGCTAGTAAACATTAAAATAAAAGACGCCGTTCTATTTGCAACACTATTGCTACTTAAAGGGTAAAGCCCGGTGAAATTGTAAAAACCGCGAGATTGGCAACACATTAGTCATTCCAAAAAAATGCTATATTTCATGCGCGAAGCCGGGGCGGGCCGCTTGTTTAGTTAATAATAAAAAAATAATATACTTCATCAGATTTTTTGATTTAAAAAACTAAATGTTAACAATTTGCTAGCATAGTGTTGAAGAGTACAAAATGACTCAAATTCGATTCAAATTTGCACGAAATCGAGATGGATATGATCAGCCTCCAATAGTAACCACAATGTTAAACCATTCCATATTACATATATAGAACTTTAGTTACAAAAACAATTTGGAACAAATTTGGCTTCAACTTCGAGAGCCTTTTTTCCGCGCTTATGACTTATGAAAACTTAAAACTTATGAAAACGCAGAAACTTGAGATCGGTGATCTTGTTTAAAACTCTTTTTAATTGAGTTTATGTTATCATAAAATAATTAAACTCATACACTGCAAATAACCTGTAGTGTACATACTTTTAAGCGCCGAAAAACTGACTTCGATTGGAATAAGTAATCTAAGAACCAAAAAATTGATATTTTCCTCGGTTTTCTTAGGATCCCATCATCAGACCCAAACATGGTTACAAGGGGACCACCTCAGAAGTACGTTCTTTCAAATAAAAAAGTACCGATCGAAGAAATAGGTTTACATACATACAAAAAATATAAGAGTCGAACCTCTTCCTTTTTGCAAAGTGGATTAAAAATACGCGTTGTCATACTACACAACACAAATCATTTATGAAGGATTAAAATTAGTATAACAAAGTAAATTTATAGATCTTTTAGGATTGTGGCAAAGTTAGTCAATAGTAGCATTAAAGCGATGCAGCCTCAATGTAATGTGACATATATGTATAAGTTAGAGCGGGGTTGTCTATACAAAATAACCTGATAACTACCCGCGCTAATAATACCAGTTCTCTAAAGCATTATATGTGTCCAGTGTTGGAAATACAATTATTTTTGAGAACCGGTAATAATGGGTTTGGGCGACGTCAGTACCAGGGGCGTTACTTGTACTGTTAATACCGGTACCAGATTTGGTATTCGTAATACAGGTTTAAGGATTTTATACCGGCACTGGTTCAATTTTACCGGTACCAAACAACATATTACGTTTCATTTTTTATTCAGTAGAAGATATTTGTCTTCCTACTTCGTTCGTTTTAATGATACAGATACATAAAAACGATAACGCCATCCAGGCACAGGTATAGGTGTGTATAATGAGTACAGTTTCCCATTTTGGAAGTTGTACCCAGGTATCGAAACGGCAAGAACCGAACCGGTACCGGTACAGAACTTGTACCATAAGTACCGGTTTCAGCCCCTCTCTGTCACTCTGCGCGAACAATTTCGTAACAAACATTCAAAAAATAAAAATAGACAGAGAACAACAATCAGATGATAACTTTCTCCTTTTTAGGGTCTGTTAGTAAATTATAAATCTGTAAGAATGAATTCTGAATACATTAAAAAAATATGGCCAACAGAACACATTTTCATCATTTTTAGGACTTGTCTGCTTGTATGTACGCAACCGCCATTCATCGTCAAACTGAACGTAACGAAGTTTGGCAAAGAGGTACTTTAAGTTCCGAGGAAGGCTATAGACTACTTCTTATGCCGCTTATTAAAAGGGTTCCCGGGGAAGAACAGTTGAGGCAAAGTGTAAATTTGGCCAAAATTCATTAAGGCGTCATCCGACTTCATTTTTTCTTTTGTTGTTTTGTAGTACGTGCTTCACGAATGGTTAAACCAAACAACTTTAAATCAGGAATGTAGAGAATCATTTGAACGTACAGGCCATTTTACATATAATACCCACCTGCAGGATAGGCAGTAAGTTCAACGAATCGGCTATAAAATATACAGGGTTACATTTAAAAGACCAAGTTTTGAGAGAGTTTTAGATAACTCTTCCGATCTTTGAAGTTTTTTTTAAAAAAATTATAACTTTTCCGACACAAAATGCATGGTTACGGCCTAAACAAAGCATTCAACTGGTTTCCGCGACTCAAATATAGCAGTAAAAGTTTTAATTAAGGGATTTAGTGCAACAGAAACTATCGAAATACCCTTACCTTAACATTTATTAGGTGAGAGTTTTTTTTTGAAAGACTAATATGTTGCCAACCTCCCATTTTTACAACTTCACCGGGCTTTAAAACCATGCTTCAGTTTTAAAGCCAGGTGAAGTTATTTTTCTCCGAGACATTGTTATAACTGGCACATAATATTTCACAATAACTTAAAAAAGTCTGTTATAAAAATACACTTTAGTCATCATCATGACTGCATGTACTAGAAATTTTTCTTTGGAGAATATTATGACAAATTCTGAGGTTGTAAGGAAGCATAGTGTATTTAATGGAACATAACATAATAAGAAGCTTGTAGAAATCTAAATTGAATACTTACCATTTAATTTATACCAATGTACAATAACTAAATCTAAAATTTGCTTACTCTATTCAAATCTTTCATGTAAAAAAATATAATATCTATCTTATCACATAATTTGAGGTTGAGTGGAATGTCAACTGACAATTTGAGCAGAGATTCATGTTTTGTATGTGTGCCTGCATGTTCACCTATTGGTTGCATAATTCCTTTTATCAGAAAATATATTTCAGTAGCCGCAACTCACAGAGCAGCCATACGCTTATACTTTAGTATAATTTAATGCATTAAAACTACAAAAACAAACTTAAATTTTGTCTATGTCTTGAATAAATTGAAAAAAAAAATAATTTAAGGGCAGTAAAACCTTCTCATTCCTGCACCTCCTTCTCGTTAAAACCTCAGAATGTAAAGAATTCACAGGTAAGATAAACTGCTGCTACTATGACTGCTACTGGCTGCTAGTATGAGATAATCACTTTCGTTTGATGTATGCTATAAAATAGTACATGTTTTTACAATTTTTAATGTAATCGCGAGCGAGCGCTTGCTTCATGAAGTTTTAACTTAACAGAATACACATAACGGGAATGTGATTGTTAATCTGTTGTACTCAGTGACTATTGCAAACCAATAGTAAACACACATTCATTACACATTCAATATTAATTTGGCACATGAAAAAGAAAGTTATTAGAACCAAGCCTTTACAAAATACCGAGGAGGAGATTTGACACAAAATCAAGAATATGTAAAAATAACAATGAAAACTTAAATTCATTGTGACTTTAGTGTAAAAAAACAATATCAAATCTGTGTGATTTATTTGTAATTAATAAATTTTTTTTATGTCGAACAGTCTGTATTTTTTCATAATATATTTCCAACATATTATTTATGCACAAAAAATCTATTTTTAACTGAAATTGTTTGTAATGGCAACTTTTTGTTTGAAAAATTATTGGGATATTGCTTGTATATTTCTTTTAGCCAATCTTATATTATGTATTGCAAAATTGATATGAAATAGTCTTTATAAATATCAATTTGGGAAACTTTCATACACAATACTCAATTTTTTTAAATTTCTATCATTATTCGGAGTAAACTCCTTGTTTATTACTGTTATGTAAATTCATGGCCTGTTGTTAAAAGTTTCATGTCTTAAATACGACAAGAAATTCACCTTACTCACCTAAATTCAGAAAGCAATAAAAATACAAAAATGTACAATGGCATTCATAAAACTGGATCCTTAATACTGATTGTTTTTAGTGTTGCAAATTGTTGTATTTTTATTTCCTGTACCTTAATAACTTCGTGTAAGGTTAATAAAAATAATGTAATCTTTAAAATTATATTCTAAATACAATGTATACCATTTCAATGGTAACAGTAATGTCGTCGGATTTTTGAAATATAAGATCAATATGATTATATAAAAAAATAGATACTCATTGAATTGAGTACCTCTTTTTGTTGTCTGTCAAAAAAGTTATTCAATAAGCCATCGATTAACTGATATGATCAATTTAAAGATTTCCACACAAAAGAAAACCTCTTTTCGAACATTTTATAATGTTTTCCATGTCATGTCAAAATACAGTCCCAGTGCCCTGGATAAGCCATCCATCACATTCGGTAAACAAATAAATAACTAAAACAAAAAAAAATGGTTTGTGGAAATAACTTTAAAGCAATTTACATTTAGAATAAACATAACCCATGTTAAAACCAGTTCAAAAACCACTATTTCTTCGAGAGCAATATTTTTATAAAAGTAAATCTAATTCGCACAAATCTGCAAAAAAATCAGAAATGATCTGGATGATTATTGAATGATCTTTGGATTATCACTCCAAATATTTCGTAATAAAAGAAAACTACTATTTAATTATAAAATATTGGAATCATAAACGTTCTAATAATCCAAAAACTCTCAGACATTTAAAATGTTTCATCTAAAACATATCAAAACTCAAATATATCTTACCGTGTTAATCTCATTTTAGTAGATAGGAACTATTATTTAAACTCACATAAGAACACAGTCACAACATTGTAATGTATAATATAGGCATTTCATTCCACAACTTTCTTCTTCTATAGTGGAGGCAGCTGATCGTGATTTGTGTGGTGGCGGTGATCTTAAAAATACACTGTCAACATTATCTTCTAGCTTGTCTTTGTTCAACTGGGGTGGCTGAGTTAGGACTTTTTCATTTCCTGCAAGGTTTTCTTTTTCTACATTCTTTTTTAGAGTATCTGCAGTGTCTCCTGCGGCTTCCTAGAAAAACAAATTTGAGAAGTAAGTATTAGTAGGCAGTAGGCTTAATTTATGTTTTAACTTTTTAGTCAACCTGTAACTTGAGCTATCTGGAAGAAAATGTATCCTAATTGTGTTTACAATAGAAAGTGTAACAATGTAACAAATTTCATAATGTAATTTCACCTGTACCCTTTCATCTCAAGCTGACAAATGTTCTAACTACTGAGGATTCATGTGGCAAAAAATTTAATCCTTTCTTTACTGTTAACGCTAGCTATGTATTAAATATATATTTCTTTACTGTGAACATAGCTACATGTCCTATAGATACACTGTACTGAGAACCTACTAATGTACTAATGGCCATAAATTATGGCAAGCACAGGGCAAGTGTGAAAACAAAAGTATTAAATATTAGTTTGTATTTATGTATGTATTTCTGTGTCACACCCATGAGTCACACAAATGCGGTATTGGATAAGGTATTATTACATTTACAAGTCGCTAAGCTTATGATAATTCACAAGACACACATTACAAACTTAATTAAATCATTCATTAGTGTGATAAATAATTGTCTGTATTCCTAAGGCTAGATGCTTTTTTTATAACAATACTTGAATGTGCATCTGTGTACTAACTCATTGTGACTAAAACTAACAAATACAAGCACATAAGTTGGTAATTATCAACAAATTGTTGGCTCAGTTTAGGTTTATAAATTACTTTCATTATTTTCTAAAATATTCATTTTAAAAAAATGTTGTTGAGCATAACATAAAAAAACCAAAATAGAAACTACCAACTTAACTACTAACAAAAGTCTGTTTTTTAATCTCGGAGACTGAATTGACAAATGTAATGTCAGGTTTACAAATAATGATACCTGATGATTTGGTAGAGCTGACCTATGACACCAATTTTTTGAATAGTAACTTTAGTAGAAGTAAAGTTTAGTAAAGTGCAGATTATTGAAAAAATAAAAACCAAAATTTGTTTAATACTGTAACCTACATTTGTTAGGTTTGTTTGTTACAACCAACCTAACCTACATAAAAAACATTGAAAGAACAGAGGAGGATAATATGTTCAGCTCCTTTACTTTTTATGTGTAGAATTTTTACAAAATTATTTGTTTATCAAAATAAAAGAACTTCAAAATAGCATACTTCTAGGTGCTCCTATTGCCACCCATTCTGGATCTGATAGTGGAGTGGAGTTTAATGGAAAGTGATGTAAATACTAAATAGTTGGTATAATTAGATGAGATAATATTGAAATCGAAGTTGATTTTTTGATTTTGAATTTTACTGAGCTTTAAATATGTTAACCTCATTTGTTCTTCAATTTATGGAATGTGCAAATAAGTCTGTAGTGGCTGTTGTATGCAAATTAATAACTACTCACTGTTAATTTTCTGTTATATTATGTTTGTTGATTTTGGGTTCTGTTGCTTTGTTGTCTATCTTTAATATCAAGATTTTAAATTAAATAAAAAGGATTACTAGAGAAACTACACAAATTGATTTAACCCAAAGTAAGCAAATTATATGCTTGTATTAAGGAACAATCCTTTTTATATTACCTAGTAGCACTTGCATAGTTGTACTGTTACACAAAAAATAAAACTTTTAAATTAAATGAAGTACCAACCCATTTTGAACCAAAACTTTGTCAAGTAACTCTGCAGCAATGGAAGCGTCTGTAAGGCCCATGTGTTGAAAACCAAAGACAAAATTTGTGGACTGGGTTATAAAATCAATGAGGATTTAGAAAATTTAAGTATCTGGGTATCTGTACTTACAGATTAATTATCTGGATAATTAGTAAAATAAATATTCCAAAATACATTGATTTTGTAATCATTTGTTTTGAATATACATGTTCAGATTTTTCAGCAGATATTAAAATAACCAGTAATTAATTTTATTGATAATTTTTAAAAGCGATCCACTATTTATGAATGGCAAAAAACTTTTTTAGTCTTAGATCAAAAAATAGGCTCAAGTAATTCACTAAACACAAAACTTGTGTGTCATACCTTGCTTTCTCCTTCATTTTTGATCAGCTCAACTTTCTCATCTCGATTTAAAGATACATCTGGAGATACCTCTGATGCAACTGCAGTCCCTGCACCAAGAATGCCTATTGAAGAGTTCTGTTTTGGTTCTGGCACAAGTAAACAACTCTTGTCTTCTTTCTTCTCCAAAAAGTTTTGATGGTTAGACGAATCGCCGGACATGCTAAAAGAACACAAAAATCACTATGAACTAGAAAATAAGACTATTTTAAGTTTTTTAACCGAGCAATAATTGAACCGGTTAGATGACAATCGCTGTCAGTGATTGGAGTGTTACTGATTTAATTTCATACCGCAAAAGATTACAGTACCTAACAATAGCCACTAAAACATACAATATCTTATTACTTTGCACTCATCGAATTACCTTACTAATGCTACGGATTCTTTTGGCTCTGTTTTCCCAACGACAGATAATTGACGCCATTTGTTTACGATTGTCGTAAAATTATTTTCTTCTTGCATTTTGAGTAAAAAACTTCAAAATTTACCAAGGAGTTTTCAGTACTATTTTTTTGTTTGTGAAGTGTTGAAAAATACTGCTGGTTAAATTTGTAACGCAACATTTACACTCTATTTCACATCGTATTGTTTGTAATGAAAATGGAAACATTAGACAAAAGCATTTAAAACGAAACAGGTATCGAACTTGTGTAAATTTCACTGTATTCTTTCAACTTGAATGAACATCCATGTTAAAAAGTTTGTTTATTTTTAGCTTTTTTTTTAAATACAGCGCCCTCTAGTCTGTAGACAGTTCAGTAAAAGTCAAAAGTATGTCAAATTGAAATGACAGTTTTTTTTTCATTTCATGGCAAAAGTGACAACATATAGTGCCACAACTTATCTTTTTAGTCACAGTTTTTAGTACCTCAACAACGACGGTAGTCTGATATTTCGTCTTTGTAATTTGAAAATTTAACCTAGACAATAACGATAATAATATCACGAGATAGTAAATGTAGCTGCGGGATTTCGATTCCAGTGCTCATACTTTAGAACACGTAGTGATTATATTCTCTTTGCTTTAGAAACTGACGGCGGAATGACGTTTCACGATATAGCAGTTTGCACAGATTACACGCTTGCACTTTGGTTCCGATTTTGACTATTGAACAGTATGGTTACTTTTGAATCTCGATATCATGCGATTTGCAAATTGGAATCGAGTATGTCATTTTAGATACTTTTGAACACAATACTAGCGATTATTAACATTTAGTTACAAATAACATCATCATCACTAACAACATCAAATTTAAGGAATCCAATAAAATAATTTATTGTGTATCTACTAAGTATGAAGTAAATTTATATAAATAATTTTCATTATTGTGTTCAAGTGTTCTATGTATACTCAACTCAATAATTATTAATCATAAATATCATGATAAAATATATGTGGGACAAATGTTGGCCTTTTAAAAAATAACCATTTAAATTGGCTTGTTATTGGTTGAATAATTGCGTAACAAACATATAAAAATATACATCGATAAGAGAACCTCCTTTTTAAAAGTCGGTGACAATAATTTGCATTGTATTTTGAAGATTTATGTGTGTATTGTAAGCTATACTAAGACAGAGATGTTATTTACGAATATATTATTTCTCATGTGGTAGGTACCTATGCTACGAGTATAATATATAACTCATGCTAGCAAGTTATTTCTGCTGTCAGTACAGTTCTTGAAAGCTTTAACTAGCCTTAATTTCTTGTATTTTGTGGTTTGTATTTACTTCCATTAAGTAAATTTAACATTTTAATTTTCTAAATTATAAATAGGTACCTACATCAATAACACCCTTAAATTAAATTGAATGCAATTGTGAATATCGTCTAATCGTTATACGCGATGGAAGAATAAGTGTGTATAATATTATTTTTGTATAGTTTGATATAAAGCTGTTAAGTTATGTTTAGAAGTCGACAAGTGTAGCTTCGTCGAATATATACCTATTATTTGGTTGAGTGATTGATTGTTACTTCAACCCTGTGCTTCACTCTTTAGCATGTATCGTGACAACTGCGATTACTGATTTATATACATAAACTACCAGCCATTAAAATATAACAATAAATATCACTTACAAATTGTACATAGAAGGCGATCTATCTCTGGAACGATCATTGTGACGCGAATTATATGCTAAATCTTTATGCTTATTTCTTCTTTTAGCAGGAATCCAAACAATTCCGAAACTTGTTGAGGGTTTCCCTTTTTTAGGTACATTGTATGATGTCGAGGAGTAACTAGAACCAAATGATTTGCTCGAGGAAGATGGAATGCTGGAAGTTTTTGGAGTAGATCCTAAAATGTTTGAAGACTTCCCGCTGCTCTTCGGAGGAATACCACTCGTGCTACTTTTGGAAGCTGTAATGGTGCGCGCTTTCTTCATGATAGGAGCCACGGTGATAAATCTGTGAACAATATGCAATGGTCACATTAGCAAGAAAACACCTCAACTTTGCTAACAAACGGAAAGTTTGAAAAGCCTCAGTGAAAGATAGTGGTAGGGGAGCCCAAGATCGAACTTTTGTAGTAACTCAAGCGCGTCAGATTAAAATATGGGAGATACCCTGTCCCATGGTTAAACATCTGCATTATATATCAAATTTATAAATGGAGGCGTTCAGGGTTGTCAGTCTATTTTTTTTTTGACTTGAAAATGTATTCGAACATGTCAGATTAAAGTACAGCTGGTTTAATGCATGCCACTATATGCATGTTAAAATTTTCTGATAATTTGAAGGAGACATGCGGGAGTAGGAGGGTTAGAAATTTTCAAGTCGTTCGTTCGTTGTCCATTACGGCGAACTGATTGACATATTTCCGGCACCAGGGACGTGTTAGGCATGTATACTATTGATGAGGTCGTCTATGATCAAGTGACTGTAGGTACTTGTTGCTTTCCTTAAAGACAATTAAGAACCCAGCTAAAAAGAAAAACCTAATATGATCAATTATACTCTCCACTACTTAATCCACAAAGTCTAAATGGACTTCATGACTCTGGAGTTACTACACATTTAGTATCGCGGGCTCCCCTACTATAGGTGTAGCAGAGTTTTGTCACGCTTATTGATTACACTATAGATTTGCAGTCAATTTGACCACAGCTCCTAAATTCAGTTGTGGATAGTTAATAAAACAAATATGGCTGCAAATATCTTTCGTCTCCTTACACGCTAGGTTATCCGACAGTCAATTAACTGACTGTCGTAAAACTGACGGCAAATCCTATCGTATAATGGCAGACTAAGGCACGCCACATGTATATAGACGAGCGTCGGTCTGTCTGTCTGTCTGTTACTGGTTTTGATGAAATTTGATATGCATACACTTCAATCACCCAATATTTATCGTCCCCAAAGGAATGTTAACAACAGGGAATGAAAGTTTGTATGAAAATCGTAACTATTCTACATTGAAGAAGTCGCGGGAAAACAGGTAGGTTGTTCATTTATCGTAAGAAGTTGTATATTTTTATTTCCTTTCATTTGTTGTTTTATTAAAATTTTATGATTTTATTTTTAACTAGCCTACCCGGCGGACTTGGTATCGCTTGAAACAGCTTGAACGGATCGAAGCATTGCTTTCCTATTTACCCTGCATTTTTCAGGGTTTTCTTTTTATAAAAACGTTCTCTTGACAATAAGTAACAAAAAAATTTTGACATCGTTACGCTAACTCGAATGGCGAAGATATGGTTTTCACAAGATAACATTACGAACATCTGTGCAATTTCCCCGATATTAAAAGGGCTTCATCGAGTTGCGGGGCTTAAAATGAAATGCGACACCCTCAAGTTAGTACCTATCGATATCAAAATTTTATACTGAAGTTTAAGGAAAGTACAGGGCCGGCTTTAGCCTCAGGAAGGTGGAGCGTTCTTTTTAGGGACTTTTTGAACAGTAAATGTATGCTGATAAGGAATAGTATGTCAACTTATAAGTAAGTAAGTAAGTAAATATCTTCAAGCCCATATCCCCGAAGAGATATGCAAAGGTACAACTAGGACACCCTCGACTAGCCAAAGATATTAAGTCCCACAATGTGATAGGTTGCAAGCCTATCGTCAACCGGTCATATATCCAATCCTGAAAAACTTTATTTTTATTACAAAATTGAAAATACACGATTTCTAATTTTTTTTCATTGCCCAACCCGGGGATCAAACCCGGGACCTCAAGGAGTCAAGTTTAACCCAGGACCGCTAGACCAAAGACGGGATTCAACCAAATCAACGAGAGAACGATTCAGCTCATAGAAAGTCAAGTGTAATAAACATTGAACAAAAAAGGAATAATTTTTTTAAGTTATATAAATTAAAAAGTTAAAACTTGACACAAGTTTTGAAAACTTACATTTAATTTTAAAATAAAACTATTATCAGAATAAGAAAAAAGCCTTATTCGCGTGGATGGTCCCCGTGTATGAAGTTTTTTTTCTTATCTTACAAGTGATACTTGCGCGTTAAATTTTTTATAAACTACTTACCACCGGATCGGAATCATTATTAGCATCAAATTATACATTGTATGCACTACTACTGTAGGATCTAGGTACACGGTACTTTGTCCTTACGTTATGTTATGACAACTATTTTTGTTCCTTTTTATTTCAAATCTTATTTACTGTCGCCATCATCGTCTCTGTGGTCTAGCTGTTCAGTTGTTGGACTTGACTGCAAGAGGTCCCGGGTTCGAATCCCGGGTCGGGCAACAAAAAGAAAATTGGGTTTTCCAATTTTCTAATAAAAATAAACGTTGCTCGGGATCGGATTTGTGCCCGGTTGGCGGTAGGCTTGCCACCTATCACATTGTGGGACTTAGTGTCTTCGGCTAGTCGTGGGTGCCCTGGTTTTGCTTCTGCCTACCCCTTCGGTGATGCTTATTTATTAAATTCTAATTTGTGTTCACTTTTTTAACTTCATCCATCCATTTGTATAATAAGGGAAAATTGATGTTTGATTTTATAACGTTTTTGCTAAATGGCGCCTAGAGCGAGCGTTCTTTTAGTTTATTGGTTAAAGGTACGTATATTAAATCAAATAACTCGGTAACACACACGTAAAATTGTGGTACTTGGTGGTAATTGAGGTAGGTACCTACACCAATATCCCAAAAATCTTTGGCTTCTATCACCATCACGCTCATAAGTCTTAGTTTGTTGGATATTTTAAGTAATTACGTAAAACTTTTCTAAACTAATTTTATGTTATTGCTATCTTCTTTCAATTTAAGCTATAAAAAGAGACAAAACAGACTTATTTAGTGCTGTCAAATTGCGTAATTGCTAAAGACTTTTAATCATCACATCCAAATACGTTGATTAAAAACGTCACCCTTGATTAGTTATGTCTAAAATGTTACATATTTTTTTGTTTTTGTTCCATTGGAAAATGAATATGGCGTGGCAATTTGTTGCGAACTCATTTAAAAATAATTTTGAGTTATCGCTTTCTTCTTTCTGCGAAAGTGATAGAAAGAGACAAAACACTTTTAATGCTATCAGAATAGACATATTATCCAGACTTAATCTATTCAGATTCTACAGACTTTTCATCCATTACTTAAAAAACGTTAATCAAAAAGTCTTGATTTGTCATTTCCATGTCTAAAATGTTCCATCTTTTTCTTTTTGTTTCAATTAAAAAAGATAGCACGCATGACACGTTTATCTTAGTTAACCAGTAGAGGCGCTGTTCAAATTTTTCATACAAATAATTTACAGAGGCGGCAGCGAGTATAGGAAAATTGACTAGTCGTAAACTCATGGTAAGGGCTTTGATGTCATTTATAACTAAATGGTGAACTGCTGTGAAGCAGGTAATCTCGAGTGGTACCATGGCTCCACCTGTCCGTGATGCCATTACATTTGTGCTGACCATTGTCATAATCCAGATTGAAAAATAGAGAACCTGGTAAATTTGCAACGTACTAAAATACCCTCCCATATGATAGATCGCTAGCTAAATGTTATGGCATCAGGGACAGATGTTATCAGGGGGAAATGTTGCTGTAACACCACTCCACCTGTCTCAGATACCGTAACGTTTGTGTTAGCTATTATCGTGATTCAAATTGAAAGGTAGAGAAGTCGGTAGATTTGCGCACTAAGCTAAAAATACCCATCTATCTAATAGCGGCGCACTTATAATACGCACGTGCGTAATCGCAGACGTATCCTAGTTTTAATATAATAATTTAAGCAATACCGCATTTTTTAATTCCTGTTTTGTTTAATAAAACAGGAAATAATCACCTTCAATTTCCAATATTACGTCGGAATAATAAAATACGCATAATTAAGTATAGTAAGTCAAATAAGCGCTTACTAATTAAAAAATATTACTATTTACAGGACTACCTCTGAAAAATGACCTCCCATACAAAAAAATATCAAAAACCGTTCGTTACTACCGGAGTTATCACGAAATAAGAAGAAAATAAAACAAACACGAGTACCTGATTTTTAAGTTGTTTGGAAATCCGTAAAACTTTTTTTTATGTGATAAGAAGACAGCGGATAAGCAAACGGATCTCCTGATGGTAAGAGACAACCATAGTCTATAGACATCATAGATGGTACAGGTGCGTCGCAGTCCTGTCATTTGTGGCAAGTCAATCAGCTACCCTATCCTCCGGACCGGTACATGACAGACTCATTATAGCAGCAGTAATAGGTAAAGCGGTGGATGTTGTTTTCCTGTACAGTACTCTACCACCAGAGGTTTTTGACGCGACAACGTCTTATAATTCGATGGAGCCGGCTGCACGCCCCATAAACATGACTCATGCGGCGTTACCTCGCTCTGAGGCGTTCCATTTAAGGCTTGAAGTGCAAGCGAGAGTGCGATGAGTGACAAAGGGGCACAATGGGCCTCCGTTCTTATGACGTTGTCACGTTCAACTATCGTCAGTAAACCGACTTTTCAGACAACCGTTAATAACCCGGTGAAGTTGTAAAAACCTAGCGGTTAGCAACAAATTAGCCATTCAAAAAAAGACAACCGTTTTTGTTATTATAATGGAAGGTAAGCAATCTAACGGATTTCCTGATGGTAAGTAATTCATGCCGCCTAGTGACGCTAAAGGTGGTTATGGTGTGTTGCCAACCTGAGGCCGGGATGTTAGGACTAGAGCAAAAGTAAGTTTACCAGCTACCTTGTCCTCTGAACCGGAACACGTCAACAGCAAGCATTGACGTTATGGAAGCAGGAATAGGCAAGGCGGTGGTACCAACCCGGACGAGTCGCTGCGAAGCTCTTCTACCTAGTAGGATGTCACTTTGCTAGTGAAGTGAAGTTTTACGAGCTGCCTGGCAGAAAGGCAGATGGGCTATTCTGCAAAGGAGTTCGGACCAACACTGGGGATAGATAGTGGTACATATAAGATAGGATATTGAGTGACAGGCTAGTTTTTGTCCCGATATTTAATCTTGTTAACGATGATTAGCATAACCTTAACAAGTGGGTATAGTCGCGGGCAGCATCTAGTAAAGAATACCAGAACCAGCCATATTGATACAAAATAAACTGGTTTTCGTCTTTGTTCCACAACAGTATGTTACCTCTTTGTTCGTGACTAATATATTATATTTATATTGATATAAGTTGTGATTGACCTTCGAAAGATACAATCATTGTTATAATTTGTTTGTATTTTATATTTTTTCCTTAAGTTGCTTAGGTTCACCTGTGTAGAATAAACCATCTGCCTGGTAGTATGAAGGATAGGATCTAATGAACATGGGTTGGATGGGCAGTTACCTCCCAACAAAACCACTCGTGGTTAAGTGCTGTGCAGCTACTTGGTAGGGATCCACCGCCTTTGATACTCCTGCCGCAATAATAAAAGTCAAATTCCGGTCAAAAGGTAAGGGGAACCCTTGCACTTTAGGTCTAAAATTCGGATGCAGGACAGTGACTCACCTATAACTTCTATGACGTATACAGGTTCCCTTAAGAGCAGTAAAACAGCAAAAAAAAAACGGACTAATATCAGCATAGTCTACGAAAAATTATGCATAATAAATTGTAAGAAAATAAATTTATTTATTTGCGGAATATGTGTGATAATGAGATGTTACAAAAATATTTAAGTATATAAATAGATTCTACCATATTTTTGTGTGCAAATTTTAAAATTGATAAAAAAATGTTATTTAATTACAAATACTTTAATTTTTTACTATTTATATTTATAACTAGTTTAATTATTTATTACCACACATTTTAAAACTGTGATTTTATTTCCCCCTATCTACCGTAATCTACCACCGTTTCCAAACGGAGAAGAAAAAAGTTTCCAGTCTGGAGAAGAAACGGCAAAACAAACTCCTTGGCAACCAGGACTTTAACCTATTAGGTCAAAGAATACTTAAAAACATATCTTGCCACCTAAGTGGGAGTCACAGGTACAACCAGCTGATTATACAGAGGCAACTCCTAGAGGATGACCTTTCGAAATTAGCTTATCAAAATCTATTCATTATTGACCGACAAATTGCGTTATAAACACACATATGAATTCTCTCCTAATACTAGTCATGACGTCCCCAGCCTGTCAAAACAAACAATAATTACTTTGACTCTGACCATTGTCCATCTGACCAAAGAGTATATAAATACTAAGTAACATTTGACGGAGGATATTGCGAGCTCATTAAATCACGGTCGCGTGATCCGTTTTGGATATTCAATCTCATTTTCGTGTCTAATTTAGTGGGTACATTTTATTTTGGGTAGCCCAAAGTCAACTAGAACTGATTTTTGTACGGCGAAAATCCTTTTATTTCTGTTGCAAAACACAACCTCGGCTGAGCAAATAAGAATTTTTAAATAGCATTTTTTTGGAATGACAATGACAAAAAATTGTAAATGACAAAGTATTGCCAATCTCGCGGTTTTTACAATTTCACCGGAATTTACCCTTTAAGTAGCAATATTGTTGCAAATAGAACGGCGTCTTTTATTTAAATGTTTACTAGCGGCTCGCCCGGCGTCTCACGTTTATGAAATATACATATAAACCGTCCTCTTCAATCATTTTATCTATTGAAAAAACCTCATCAAAATCCGTTGCGTAGTTTTCAAGATTTAAGCATACAAAGGGACATAGAGACATAGGGACAGAGGAAGCGACTTTGTTTTATACTATGTAGTGATATTCATTTGAATTACTTATTTAACATTTATTTATTTGGAGGATACGTATATATTAACTTTATCGTATATATGTTCTTAGGATATCCTTATACCATTTCCTTACTAGATGGTAAGGATAACAACCATTAAACTTTATTTTCAGTTTTAAAAGAGGTTAAAATACTAATACCCTATCTTGAAATTCAAACATGTGGACTACGTGTTGATCTGGGTTTAAATTAGTATTACCATTACCATTATTACCATCTGTCTCTCCTGAAAGCTCGTAAGAAGCTTACGTAGTTTAAATAGATCATAAACAACAATTTTGCTAGTGGTAGGGCGCTTTGAAGCAACTTGTCCGTGTAGGGATTTACCGCCTTGTCTATTTCTGCCGCCATAAAGACTGTGTCAAGTTCCAGTCCAGAAGACAGAGTAGCCGAGAGACTTGCGCAATAGGTCAAACAGCTCAGGAATAGGGCAGTGACTCGCCTATAACATCTATGATGATAATAGCTTACGGTTGTGTCATATTAACAGAAAAGCCGTGTGCTTGTTCATTCTATAATCATATTTGAAAAATATCAAAATATAAACCGGCTAGAATGTTTATGATAAAATACAAAAAAGATAAATGAAATCGTTCAAGTCTTTGGCATGCTTATACGTAATGGAGGGAAATATTAAGAGTGAGGGTGCAATCCATATAATACTAGCCGATCCGGCGAACTTTGTTTCGCTTGGCATCAACAGCTAACAGTTTGTATAAAAAAAATTGGAGTGTGTTTTTTTTCCAATTTCCCTGCAATTTCTCCGATTTTTCTCTTCATGTGACTCCTGACAACAACCAATACAGCAAAAAAAGAATTAGGAATACATAGTATAAAACAAAATCGCTTCCTCTGTCCCTATGTCTCTACGTTCCTTTGTATGCTTAAATCTTGAAAACTACGCAACGGATTTTAATGAAGTTTTTTTGTTCAAGCGTGATGCGCGACCACGCGAAATGAGGATGCATTTATTTAAATATTTAACATAACTTAGATTATTTGGAAAAGGAAGTTAGAAATTCGAACTTTATAGTAGCTGATGAGTTGATCCGACAGAGACGTTGTACTCTTATAACTGGCAGTTGTGTAAAGTTTATGTTTTGCTAAATTTTCTTAACAACCTTATACTGGCAATTATAATTGACACTAAAGACAGAAATAACAAAATTATATGATTTAAACTTAAATCGTCGCGTATTATTAACATTCTTAATTATTTATACGGGATGCTAACGATATATTTTTATTTTATTTGTCGATGTTTTGTCCTATTTGCATAGGCCATGGTCACAACGGGACGGCATCAGAGAGCTACCCCTCACAGCTCCCTGCTGCCACTAGGCCGAAATATCGACAAATGAAATAAAGTATATCGTGAGTATTCCGTATAAATAATTGAAATTTTAACAGCACAATTCCATCCGTTCCGTGATAAATGACCAAGGTGAATATATTTTTATGTAAGAATATATAGATTTAGAACAATTTGTAATACTTGATTCGTATGAATTTAGTATAATTACCTTAAATCTAGAAATAATTTATTACACTTCATTAGCATGAATTCATTATCCTACGATAATTACCTTAAGTCTTGATGTCTAAAATAAATCATAGAGAAACGCCAGTATAATTTGACGTTAATTTCTGTAATTTCTGAATAACTAATGATGTGATTTTGGACTTGGGCCATATTTATTGACGCATACGAAAATATGAGTTCATTGCATAAATATTAAATACATATATACATACGTATCATCACGCCAATTCTCTTGTTGGGTAAGGGAAAGAATAACCAGTGCCAAGTGTCACGCTCCTTGCAGATTTACTTGACTTTCATTAGATAACTTTCTTTACTCTTTTTATTTCAATTGCTAAAATAATGACTTCTAAATATCAAAGAAGCTACTAACCTACTGGCGATCAAATATTGTTAACTAACTGACCCAGCCAATTTCGTATCGCTTAACGATAACAGCTAGGTAGGTAGCAAAAATAAAGTATTCCATTTTCTTTGCTAGTTTAGTGGTTTTTTTTTGTTTAAATGAACCTTCTTGTGGAACAAACCAATACAACAAAAAAAATTAACAAAATTTAACCATCCGTTCAGCCGTGATGCGATGACCATGCAAAATAGGGAATACTTTTTATATAAGTACTAGCTGTACCGGTGAACTTCGTTCCACCGTTTAGTTTGTATGGGAAAAATAAAATATTGCCATTTTCCCTACAATTCTCCCGGTTTTTCTCTTCATAGAAGCCTTCTTCTGACAATAACTAAAACAACAAAAATAATAACCAAATCGATTCAGTCGCTAGGTAGTTATGCGCTTACCTACACATTTAGCAATCTAAGTCATACAACTGCAGCAATCATACAAACACGTCGAAGACTTTTAATACAGAATACCCAATAATATAAAATTTATCTTAATTTGAAGTACGAGTATGACGTATTTCGGTCGGCAAAAAAGAAAACTTATTATTTGGGCATGACCTTGTCGGATGTAATAATAACTGTCGTGTCGTAATAACGTCTGTGTTCTAAACGATCGTGTTCCGGTTGCAAGAACGGAACTCTCCAATGAGGTTCATTAATTCGGTAATCATGACTTAATGAAATATCAATCATACAAGGCCTTTTATAATTTTGAATAACCCTCTTTCTAGTTATTATTATCCTAAACAACATCGACCTAATAACTAAAAAAGAAGCTTTTATTGATAATAAATCGTCGCCTGTAGATACCACAGGTGTTACTAGTATCATTTTGAGGCCGGGATCTTATGCCAGTGTACAAGTTCAACTAATCCAGTAGGTAATACGGAAATGACGGCCCTAGGACTAAGGAAGTGGTATCTATGGGGGAGTTTTGGCGCCACCGTGAAAGAAAATGGTCGTAGTTTTTTTCGTAATTAATGAACTTCGAGTAAATTATATGTGAAATTAGTTAATTTAGGTGGCAATTAATTCAATTTTGCTTAGTTCAAGTGCACAAGTGAAATATTTATGAAGAAATCAGTGTATCGTGTCTTTCCTCGTTGCCGCCAAATCTCACTAAATGAGCTTGAGTAAACCGCTTCATTCAAGACCCTGACATGACTTTGACTTATGACCTATGACTTACGACTTATGATCCGAAGTGGCTTACGATTGTTAAAAAGAATTTATTTATACGGAAGGCGTGGCACCATGGTCCAAAGGTCTTAGCCGGCCCCAGAAAGGGGCAAATTAATCAAAAAAAGTGGTATCTAACGAACTGTTTTACCTTATTGTTACGTATTGACCGCCTCGTTGGTCGAATGGCTAGCGTACACACCTTACATCGACCAACCGCGAGGCTATGGTTCGATTGCCGACGGGGGCAGGCATTTGTGTGATGAACATTTAGATGTCTGCATTTCCGGCTCTGGGTGTTTATTAAATTTATTCTGGTATATATTTAAGTATTTCTATGTATTAGAATCGTTGTTGTTGTTATTAGAACCCATAACACAAGCATATAATTTGCTTACTTTGGGGTGAGATTCAATTTGTGTGACTTGTCCTGAGATATTTATTATTATTATTATTATCATGAGAGCAACCAGACTTTTCATGGTAGTGAGAAAACATTTTTTTCCGTAGGAGAGCAAACAAGCACATGGTTGATGGTAAAAGATAACTGTGGCCCATAGAAATCATAGATGTTACAGGTGCGTTAGTGATCTGAGGCCGGAATGGAAGGGCTATTGTGCAGAATAACCGGCTACCCTAACCTCTAGACTATAACACGATACGCGCATTATGACAGCAGGAATAGGTAAAGAGGATGGAGTGGACCCTACCATGCTGCACAGTACTCTACCACTACGAAAACTATCACCTCTCCACACCATGGCCGTAACTGTTGTTTTGCTTAAACATGTTTTTTTTATGATATTGGAAGACAAACAAGCAGACGAAATTCCTGATGGTACGAAATTCACGCCGCCTACAGACACCATAGGTGGTAATAGGGCGTTGCCAACCTTAGGCCGGGATGTTAGACCTCGAGCAAAAGTAAGTTTACCGGCTACCTTATCCTCCGAACCGGAACACGTCAACGGCAAGCGCTGACATTATGGCGGCAGGAATAAGTAAGGCGGTGTTACCGATCCGGGCGAGTCGCTGCGAAGCTCTATTACCTAGTAGGATGTCATGTTGCTAGTGACGGTAAGGCTTTGCTCGCCTTTTACGAGCTACCTGGCACAGGAAGGCATATGGTCTATAATCTGCAAATGAGCCTGGACCAACATTAATTATACATACATACATACATATCTTCACGCCAAGTCCCTTACGGGGTAGGCAGAGACTATCGAGTGCCAGACCTCACGATCCTGACAAACCTGTCTTGCTTCCTTCACATTCATTACGCTTTTCATACAAACACGCCGGTTTCGGAGACTCTTGATACCACCCTCGGATAATATCCGATTGATCTGATCGTAAAATGTCAGCCTTGGTCTCCCCGGGTACCTACATCCATCCACATTCGCATTGTATATCTGCTTTGTCAATCTTTCATCTGTCATTCTTTCCATATGACCGAACTAGCGGAGCATGCCCTTTCGCATTTTAACACCAACACTTTCTTTCAATTCCACTCTTTCTCGGATCTCACTGTTACGAATGCGGTCAGCGAGCGTTACACCACAGATTTTAATTAGACATTACATTACAATACGGTGTTCTCTCTTTCTCATAGTAAAAGTTCATCACAAAAGTAGTAAATTTTTTGTTAAGAAAAGGTTACTAATTTTACACCTCCGCCTACCCATTCGTTAATAAGGGCTCAACGATATTATATCCAAATGTTTATCCAGTTTTTGTAAACGAGTTTAAGTCGTCACTGACTCATCTTGTTCAAATACTCGTTTGCATAATAACGGAATTCTTTACAATAAATAACCTAATGATGCAAGAACCGAGTACCTTATTTGCCTCTTGAGTCTGGTTATTCAATATACCTAAAAAGTATAGTATCTTGACGTTTTTAGTTCTTAGTTATAAATCATATGTACAGTGGTCTAGCGGTCCGGGTGTTGGACTTGACTGCATGAGGTCCTGGGATCGAATCCCAGGTCGACCAACATAAAGAAAATTGGATTTTTCCAATTTTCTAATTTAAAAAAAAACGTTGAAATAAAACTAGAATTAAAAAGTTTTTTTGCCGTTTAAACAACTTCAATCGAATGACTATTAAGGACGGTTCTGATGGTTATAAACTCTGGGTACAAACGTTGGTTTTCATTCGTTGGATCGATCATTTAATCCAAATTTAATAGTAATCGGAAGATGGAAACAAAATTTCCTCTAACGTCATCTTTGTTAAACGGCATGATTCCAACCGTCTAGAAGTCCTATTAGTTTGCTTCGCTAGAAGGAACTATGTTCTGTAGAACAAATATCATAATATTGCCAAATATCATAGTCTATTTTTTTAGATTTTTTTTACGACAAGCCATTTTTAACCTCTGACAAAACAAAACTATGTATGTGTGTGTGTGTGTGTGGGGGGGGGGGG
>NJDC01002515.1:143980-172098 GCA_002245475.1 Calephelis virginiensis
GGTGTTTGTCACAAAATGAGAAAATGATTGATAAATTTGTCGTTGCTGTGATTGTCTGTCTGTCTACGGCATCATTATTTTTAAGCGGATGGACCGATTTCGATGCGAATTTTCGTTTGAAAGCTGAGGTGATCCAGATAATTCTTGGCTGCATTACATGTAGGTTTTGGCACCACCCCAGGCGTGAACCCCTACTTCATTGAAAATGTATTATTTTTATATCATGTTATGTAATATGTTATCTTTTCCAACAAATTAGTTTGACGCCCGAAAAATAAGCTATTTTTTGTTAATAAGATAGTCACAAATCCAATATTAAATTTACTCTGGTACAGTATTTAATAAAAAAGTCCTTAATATTAAAGAACTATCTTTCAAAGACCAGGCCACTTGACACGGCGAAAAAACTCTTTTTCACACAAGTTTGATAATTGTGACATCTTCGTCCAATAGGAGGCCGGACCCGCTCCTTTGCAGAATAGACCATATGCCTTCCTGCTTTGTAGCTCGGAAAAGGCGAGCAAAGGCCTATCGTCGTTAACACCGTGGCATCTAACTAGGTGGTAGAGTTTCTTAGCGACTCACCCGGATTGGTACAACCGACTTGCCTATTCCTGCCGCCATAACGTCATGACGTGTTCCAGTTTGGAGGGTAAAGCAGTCGCTAAACTTACTTATGCTAAGGGCCTAACATCACGGCCTCAGGTTGGCAACGCACCATTACCACCTTTGGCGTCTCTAGGTGGCGTGAATTTCTTAACATCAGGAATTCCGTCTGCTTGTTTGCCTTCCAATATCATGAAAAAAAAATACAATGGACATACACGAATACATTCATACTGTCATTGTTAATCTAAATTATTGGTCATAAATGATTATTACTTGTCATAGTGGCCTTTAGCATGCGCATAAAATTAAAGGGTTTTGTGAGCGAAACACATAATAGAGTACTACTGAAGGTTATACTCCTAACAAACAACTGCTTACATTTCCAAATATTGCTGACTCTCTCTTTGAACTCTTAAAGGTCCATGTATGCCAAAATGGGTAAAATACGTCAGTTTTTTTATACAAAATAATCATGGAATGGATGGAATCTTGGTGACAAAAATTTACAAGATTAACATTAATATGCTTTAAAAGACTATTGTTTTCAAAACATGATTCATTTCACTTTAATTGATAGAAAAAAATCAAAAAGTTAACCCTTTTTTGAAAGCAAAACCCAACTGTCTACTTCATTTTTGAAAATATCGACACCAGATTTAACATACACACACGAGTAGATAAGTAATATACCTAAAAGATAATCTTTTCAGTTTTTACATTTTTTTAAATTAATTTTATAGTATCAGAAATAGTGATTTGTCGCTTAAACCATTCACTTTAGAGCGCAATTATTTCATAGTAATCATAGAACGGGAGAGTGCGGCGATTGGCTCTTCTGGCTGACTAAGTGTAGGGCCTTAAGAAAGAAGTTAGTATCTTCACGCCCATATCCCCGAAGAGGTAGGCAGAGGCACAACCAGGGCACGCACGACTAGCCGAAGACACTAAGTCTCACAATGTGATAGGTGGCAAGCCTATCGCCAACCGGGCACTTTTCCAATGCCGACCAACATTTTTTTTTAGGAAATTGGAAAAATACAATTTTCTTTTTGTTGGCCGACCCGGGATTTGAACCCGGGAACTCATGCAGTCAAGTCCAACACCCGGACCGCTAGACCACATAGGCGATAAGAAAGAAGAAAGAAGTTAGAAGACATTTATTGACGGACTAAAACTTACCACATATCACTAACAAAAAAAATACTACTAGAAATCTAACCTAACCCTAAACAATAATAATAATAAAACAGTGGTGATACGAGTCCGCCAAGGAAAAGATTAGAATTTGTTGAGGCTTAATCAACCTCAACATTGGTTTTCAGCTTTCCCCGTCTGACGAAGTCTTCAATTTTGACAACGAACTAAACATTTTAATCGTAACAAAAAGTTTGTTATTAACTGACGCGAAAAATGGAGAAGGTTCCAAATTCGAATGTATGTTACAAGTGAAAAATGTATGCATTGCTTAGTGTAACTCAAAAACTACTAATAGGATTTGATAAAATTTACGTGAAGCAAACATTGCTATCTTTCGAAAAAAGAGCTATCAAATCGCGACGTGGTACCCAATGAAGTAGAGTCGGTTTTTGCAGTTTTTACTTACTTACTATGCCTAATTATTTTCTTATTAAACTTGTTTTTTGATTAAAGTAAACACTTACTTTAATCAAAAAGTTTCAATAAATTTGTAGTCAGGATTTATTCAAAAAGTTCTAGGAACTTTCTGGGTTTGAAATTATTATGAAATTCGTAAAAGCGTATTTAAAAACAATACGTATGTGACATTTGTACAACAGAATGTGTATGGCATACTTAAATGGCTAAAGGAAACCGTTGATGGATTTCCTAAGGCTTAAAATCAATTTGAACAACACATGGCATTGCTCGCATATGTTCGTGTTTACATATTAGTCACTATTTAACCGACTCGAAAAAGAGAAGGTTCTCAATTGGATCACATTTTTGTTTATGTATGTTTGTTACACGATTACCTACTAGGCTAAATATGAACCGCATTTAATGATATTTTTTGAAAAGACAGATCGTGAGCATGAGAGTAGGATAAATGCGGTCGAAATTAAAGCACTAAGGAAAATCAAAAATGTGGTGTAACGCTCGCTTGTATTTTATTGCTTGTATTGTATGTATTTGTAGCAGTGAGATTCCAGAAAGAGTGGGATTGAAAGAAAGTGTTGGTATTTAAATGACAAAGGGAATAGTAAGAGATGACTATGGCCTATAGATAGCATAGATTGTTACATATAATATAGATGTCTTGTGGCCGAAATGTAAGGATAATTTTGCAAGTTTACCGTCTACCGTACACTCCGGATTGAAAAGTGATGCTCTCATTTTGTCAGTGAATAGGTATGGTGGACCAATACCCGGACCTGTTGCAGTATAAAACTCCTTTACCAGAGATCTTGTTGGCATTGACCCATATAACCTTTGCCATGACGAGGCTCTTGCGATCTGTCTGGCAAGGCAAATCGTCTACACATGAGACAACCCGGGGAGATCTTTTTATATATTTATGTTAAGACGGAAATTTTGTCTTTTATTTTCATCCTAGTATATCACGAGTAATAGTTTTTCGATTAGCGACCGTACTTAGAGACGTCAATCGTTTTTTAATTAGTCATAAAGTCGACATCTATAATATAAAAATGAATCGTTGAATGTATTGCTAAGCGCATAACTTCCGAACAAGTGGAATGATTTGGTTAATTCTTTTTTCATTGTGTTAATTATTGCCAAAAGAAGGTTCTTATGAAGAGAAAAACTGGAACAATCACTAGAAAAATGAAAAAACCAACACTTAATTTTTAGACAAACCGAACGGGTGGAACGAAATTTGCCGGGACAGCTAGTTTTAAATACAAAACTTTCGAAATGATAGATTAAATGTTGATTAAAGTCTCTGAGTACGGGCGTATGTCTTTACTGATTAATATTGTCAAATATGCAACAGAATTAATTATTTTCTCAGAGCGTTTCTAAAACTTTATGATGTCAGAGATATACCTACAGCAGCTGTTTCACCCATCCGCATAGTTCACGTCTATGTACTGAATAAGACGTGAACTATGCGGAAAGGTGAAACCATTTAAAAATCTATCTAATGTCTATCATACCTTGGCTTCTTGAGGTTCGGGTTAGATCCCCGGGTTTGCGATAGACAATGCGTATTGTCCATTTTCTGGTAAAAGTAACGTTGCCCGGGATTGGATGTATGAGAGAATTGAGAATAGAATATAGAAGTAGTGTTGTACCAATAAAGACGAGTGGTTGCTCTACCATCTAGTTATGAGTAAATAAGTTAGCAGTATCAACTATACTGGTGGGTAATCTAAAAAATAAAGCTATTAAAAAACTTCATGCCCATATCCCCGAAGATGCAGGCAGAGGCACAACCTACGACTAGCCGAAGACACTAAGTCCCACAATGTGATAGCTGGCAAGCCTATCGCCAACCGGGCACATATTCAATCCCGAGCAACTTCTTTTTATTGGAATATTGGAAATACCAAATTTTCTTTTTGTTGCCCGACCCGGGATTTGAACCCGGGACTTTATTGGAATATTATTGGAATGTAAATTACGTCTACTTTGACAAAGAAATATGATGTCACAAACAAACACACACACTCACACACATCTAAAATACAACACCTCTTTTTTGATGTAGTTTAGATGAATTGCAAAGGTTACGAAAGATAATACCATAAACTATAATCCATCAGCCACCTGCCAGTTCTTTCATCAGGTCTTTATCATAATACTCGTATAGGTCTCAATACATAAATCGAATACAACCTTCCCCAAAGTGGGCGATAACGCCACTTATGTGCGCTGGAAGGGGTGCGGTATATACTCTTATCTTGAAAAAATGTTTTTTTTTAAACTTCAGGCGAGACACATATGTTATTGAGGTTATTGACAAGAAAAAACGAGGTGGACAAATTTTAAAAGGGGGCCTTATATAAAATAAGTTTGGGAATCTCTGATCCAATTCCAATATGTTGGTTACCTTCTAATACTTTTACGACTTTATTATTTGTCCTACTATTTGAAATATTTTTTTAATGAATGAATGAATGCGCCTCTCTCTCAATGAACCTCGTATACCTATCTCGTCCTGTGTCTCGTTGACAACCAACTCCAAAAGGAGTAGCGTCTCAATTCGAATGAATGTTTTTTAATGTTTTTTACGCGATTACTTTTATTAAGATAGTTCTTTTTTGGAACAATAATTAATCATTATTCTAAGGTTCCATATTCATTTCAATATTTTTTTCTATCAAAAATAAGCAGAAGTTTAGGCATTATTATATATAATTAAAAAACTACTTGTAGGATGTGATCAAATGTATGTGGGACCATTTCGGAATCATTTGCTATCTTTTGAAAAGATAATTATTTATAAACAAAATCAATTCGCGACTTGATATCTAATGTTGGAAAATACTAAAAATACCTACCTAGTTGGAGTCCTTTTTTTATAGATTTACGGCGCTCAACTGTTATTTTTGGAATGTTTTCAGTTATTTTGTTATTTGAGATGAATCCAAAAAAAATATACTTCATTAAAATCGATACAGTCTTAAGTTAGCGAATAACAAGATTTACGAATTTTTGGTATGTGTAGGTAATATAGACGATCAACAAAACAGTATTTAAAAAAAATGGAATATTTTGACGACACGATCACTGTTTATCATATACTAGCGGCTCGCCCCGGCTTCGCACGGTTATGGAATGTACATATAAACCTTCCTCATCTTCAACTTTATCTATTTAAAAAAACCGCATGAAAATCCGTTGCGTAGTTTTAAAGATTTAAGCATATATAAACATACAATATAGGACATAGGGACAGAGGAAGCGACTTTGTTTTATACTATGTAGTGAAAATACCAAGTTAAGTGTAAACAGTCATGTTTCTTTAAAGAATATTGACAGCGAAATAATTGTCTACTTTTCAACTATTTCCAACCATATGTGAATCTAAATTTAATTAGGAAACACTCAAATTAAAAATATAACTACAAAATCACCAGTTGTAATTTAGTTTTACCACGTGCACAAAAACAATAAACATCAATTGTGAAATATTTAGAACTATACTCACTCTATTCAATATAATAACGGTACATCACTCGCGTAGGTATTAACACGATCGTGCGTACACGACTTACCATGGCCCGTCGAAAACTGGTGTTTCCAGCAACATATCCACATCTAGAGCTAATACCTTTTAAAGTATTTATGGAAGAATACTTGTTCGTTTCCCTCACATAAAGCTGAGATTCCCTTGAACGTATTTCTAATACAAACCACACTCGGTCACTGTTACGATATCAACTTTCGCATTAATTAAATGCAAGTATTTCTTTACGTCATCTGTTAACATTGAATGAGCAGTGTTATGAAAATGTCAAAAGGTCTCTGATATGTAGACCCACTGTAGAAAGCTAACCAACTATATAACTATAACTAAAAAGTCTTTGGGTTTTGAACGTTAAATGTCACAGTTACTTATGTTTACATATATTGTGTAGCCTTGTAAGCTACACAATATGGTACCTAATTCATGATCTGCTTTTGCCTAGAGACGCGTTTTCTTAGTAAACGGTTTAAGCGCTGTGAAATTGCAAAATACTCCAAATATTTCATTATCACGTTTCGTTTGGTAATTATTTATCAAATGATGAATGATTCCGAGATGGTCCCACATAAATATTATCAATATCAAGTAGTAGTTTTAATGTATGCATTATAAAGAGTAACTCAAAAAACACTAGTAGCATCTATAAATTAATACGTGATGCCAAAACTTTGGACCCCTTTTTACGAAAATTGCGCCGACGCAGGAGCATACAATTTGGCACACTTATAGTTAATGTGTAGGAGAAGTGCAGAACGCTAATATTTTGAATAATATATAACGCTTGTAAAGTAGTAATCGCCTCTGTGGTCTAGCGGTTCAGTTGTTGAACTTGACTGCATGAGGTACCGGGTTTGATTCCTGGGTCGGACAACAAAAAGAAAATTGGATTTTTCCAATTTTCTAATAAAAAAAAAGGTTGCTCGGGATTGGATATTTGCCCGGTTGGCGATATGCTTGCCACCTATCTCATTGTGGGACCTAGTATCTTCAGCTAGTCGTGGGTGAACTGGTTGTGCCTCTGCCTACCTGTTTGGGGATATGGGCGTGAGGATACTTTTTTTATAAAGTACATTAAACAAATTAATAAAACATTACCCACACTACCATGCATTTGACACACACAAACAAATATATTGATCATAATGATAAGTTATCACAGATGGCGTACTAACTATTCAGGAAACAAAGCAGTTGGTCTTGAGAAGTGAAGATGGCGTTCTTATCAACAAGATATTAAAATTTGCTATGGTCGAATTTCGACCAATGTGCTACCACAAGTTATAATAAAATAAATATGGAACTACCTCAAAAATATGACCTATCGATCTAAAAAAAAAACCAACAAACTCTGTTTTGTATTATATGTATAAGAATCGAGTGACAAGTATCCAAAAAAATTGAATTGAGAACTATTTTTATTACTAAAACTATTAACTATTATTGAGTATATATGTACACAAATCTAGAAATTTAGGTTACAAAAATAATAACTAAAAGGTATTTGTACGCCCATATCCCCGAAGAGGTAGGCAGAGGCACAGGGCACCCACGACTAGCCGAAGACACTAAAGTCCCACAATGTGATAGGTGGCAAGCCTATCGCCAACTGGGCACATTTCCAATCCCGAGCAACATGTTTTTTTTATTAAACAATTGAAAAACCCAAGTTTTCTTTTTGTTATCCGACCCGGGATTCGAAACCGGGACCTCATACAGTCAAGTCCAACACCTGAACCGCTAGACTACAGACGCGATTAAAATTCAGGTTACAACTAGGTGGTAGTCCTTATTTAGTAGCTCTCCGAAATTGGTACCACCGCCTTGTCAGTAGCTATTTCGTGTTTGGTGATGTAAAGTAGCCGGTGGTCTTCCACGTGTGATCCAAGATTCCGTCTAAAATATAGCGCGTAAGATAGAGACGGGCGACCGGCATCTATGGTGTTTACAGGCGACGACGATTGTCTTCTACCATCAGGATATCCGCCTTGTTTTTTGAAGTGAAAACTTCTTTAGCTACGTTGCGCACTTTTTTTTTTGGAATGGGTAAAGACTTTTAAACTCGCATCAGGACACGTGACCTGAAATTTCGTAAGACGAAAATTCGTAAGACGACGCAGGGCGCTTGCGCGAATGTTCGTGTTGTCATATTTGTGTACGATATCGCAATAAATGAATATTGTATTCTACCACATAAATGATAGTACTTTCATGCTGATAATCGAGCCATCGGGAAATAAATTATAAAAAAAAATTGACGACTTTTTCCTCTTTGGTTGATAAGTTTTGCAAAAAGTATCTTTTGACCTTCTTCCGGTTCTAACCTACCTCCACACCAATTTTCAGTCTGATCGGTTCAGCCGTTCTCGAGTTATAAACAGTGTAATATATATAAAATTCTCGTGTCACAATTTCGTTCCCGTACTCCTCCGAAACGGCTTGACCGATTCTCATGAAATTTTGTGAGTATATTGAATAGGTCTGAGAATCGGCCAACATCTATTTTTCCTAACCCTAAGTGATGAGGATGAATCACAGCAAAAAAGAAATAGCAGAACAACGTCTGCTGGGTCACCTAGTATATATATAGATTAGCGAGCAAGCCCTGCTGGTAAAAAACAAAAGATATAGTTAAAAATCCAGCCCTTAAGCCCGAGTTGCATACTTACTTTGTGCTGTCAAAGCAAACTATAAAACTAATTAGGCAAATTTTATTCGACCTAGCTGTACCTAGCCCAAAGGTCATAAGCCTAATTACTACCCTCTTGGATCTACCCTTGGATAATGTAGAGGTTGTTTTACGATGCAAAGTCTAACTGCAGACTCTACTTCTTAAAGTACTTACTGCTTCGTAAATAGTTAAAAAGTAGTAGATATTATACAGTTCTGTTAAATAACAAAATGTAAATTTGTAATACTGTAATTAATTCTACAATCTAGGCTTACCGTCACTAACACCGTGACATCCTACTAGGTGGTAGAGTTTCGCAGCGACTCATGCAGATTGGTACTTTGAAAAATGTCATTGCTTGCCGTTGACGCGTTCCTGTTCAGAGAGTAAGGTAGGTAGCTGGTTAACTTACTTTTGCTCTAGGCCTAAGATCCCGGCGTCAGGTTGGCAACGCACCATTACCACCTTTGGTGTCTCTAGGCGGAGTGAATTTCTTACCCTCAGGAAATCTGTCTGCTTGTAGTTCTTCCATCATCATAAAAAAAAATCCTACTATTATTGTTTATAATCTCCTTTCTTTCTTTCTTTAGGTTTTGCCCTATACGTTAGTATTTTGCCATTGGTGCAGAAATTTGCATCCAACTTTATATCAATTTTAATCAATTGTAATTACTCATCAGTCATAAGTCGTCAGTAAGTCATGTCAGGCTCTTGAGTAAAGCGGTGGCCTCACTACTCAAGCTCATGTAATGAGATTTGGCGGTAACGAGCAAAACACGATACGCTAATTTCTTCATGATTATTCCATTTGTGCACTTTCACTGAACAAAATTGTACAAAATGCCACCAAAATTGACTAATTTCATTCAATATCAATACGAAATTCAATAATTATAAAAAGAATTCGACCATATTTTCTCTCGATGGCGCCAAAAGTTTTTTATAATCTTCTGTGAAATACATTTACTTTTTTAAATTCTAATTTTGAAAAGTTTTTTCTTTTAAATATTTTTCCTTTAGGCTACAGTCTGCTGAGTTTCCATCGAAATGCAACCTACATATATGTAGTACCTACAAATTATACAAACTTATGTACAAGCAGTTGGTCAGCCTTCTGCACCTATACATATAATAAAACAGTAATAAAACTATATTTATATGAAGTATATAAAAAATAATGATTGCTGTATATTGTGTACAGGAAAAAGAAATAACTTTTCCCGCGAAAGCTTCTAAATAAATATTTACTAAGTTTTGTGTGTGAATTGTTTATATCGCGGGTCAATATTTATTGTAACTTTAACTGCGGGAAAATCTTTCCTTCCTATTGCTAACCGCGAATAGTCGTCGCGGGCAACGGCTAGTAGTAAATAAACAGATTTGGCACGCCTAACAATACTGATTCCCGACGGCGGCAGGCATTTGTGTGATGAACATTTGGATGTCTGCATTTCCGGGTCTGAGTGTTTAAATATTTCTATGTATTAGAATCGTTGACTAACACCCATAACACAATCATATGACTTGCTTACTTTGGGGTTAGAATCAATTTGTGCAATTTGTTCAGAAATATACTTACAAGTATTAATTATTATTTATACATATAAGTATGTACTCGTAACTAGTTACTATTTGAAGTACAACATTTCAACAAAATCTTCACGTCAGTATTATAGAAGAATTAGGCAGAGGCAGCACGAATTTACATTGATAGGTGTCATTCAATATGATAGGTGACAGACCTATCGCGAACTCTTATTCAATCTCGGGCGACGTTGATTTTCTTAGAAACTTGAAAAACACATGTTTAGTTGACCGAACCGGGAATCGGACCTGGGAAATCATGTAGTCAACTCAAAAAGCGGGGTATGTAAAAAAGTAAGGTTATTTTAGCATATTCACGCCCATATCCCCGAAGAGGTAGGCAGAGGCACAACCAGGCCACCCACGACTAGCCGAAGACACTAAGTTCCACACTGCGATAAGTGGCAACCCTATTGGGAGTAAAACCTCCTATAGTAATATAGCTAAATGTTTTGATATTTTGATATATGCTATAACCGGGCACATTTCCAATCCCAAGCAACATTTTTTTATTAGAAAATTGGAAAAACCCAATTTTCTTTTTGTTGTCCTATGCGGGATTCGAACCCGGAACCTCATGCAGTCACGTCCAACAACTGAACCGCTAGACCACAGAGGCAATTATTTAAGGTTATTTTAAGATGAGTAAAATGCTTAAAAGTCCGCTGTTTGAGTACTTCATAATATTTTTAGATAGATAGTAAAAACATAACTAGATGCAAACTTGTTAAGCTCGATAAATGGCAGATGATTACGCAGTAGCAAAAAAATATGAAAAATATGGCTAAAACACAAACAAGTTACTTTGGTCGAAGTTTAAAAACAGATTTAACTTTAAACGTCTATAGAATGCGTATTATTAATATATTGTGTCAGAATACTAAATTAATAACTATTATTCTTTCAATTTGATTCAATATACTATAGGAATTCCCCTCTATCTGGAAATAGCCTACCTATTATTGAATTCAGTAAAATGGTGGCAAGGTCGAATTGATCTCAGAAAAGGTCTAAACAATTACAGTTGAATCATTTGGGCATTCGTCTTTTATTGAAAAATTTATAGTATGAACATATTGGGAAGGACTTTGGAATATGATAATTGTAATACTAGTTGTGGTCCCGACTTTCTTTAAGCTACTTCACTCTTTTATTACTTAAAGTTTAAACTGTGCGATTAAGAAGACATTTTTACCTCGCACAACACTTTTGAGGAATCAGTTACCGAGGGCGGTATTCCCAAACAATTATGACTAAGGGACCTTCGAGTAAAGAACGTACCTACTCATTCCTTAAAGGTCGGCAACGCATCTATGATACTCTTGGGTATTGCGGATATTCTTGGG
The DNA here is from genome assembly GCA_002245475.1 of Calephelis virginiensis. Classification (NCBI taxonomy): domain Eukaryota; kingdom Metazoa; phylum Arthropoda; class Insecta; order Lepidoptera; family Riodinidae; genus Calephelis; species Calephelis virginiensis. The sequence continues at coordinate 155,358 of NJDC01002515.1, forward strand.
CGGAAGTGATCACTTTCCATCAGATGACCCACTTGCTCGTTTGAATCCTCTTGTATAAAAAAAAAACTGTTGAAACAAAGTTATCCTCTGTATATTTAGTCCTCCTAATGGAGTTTATACAAAAGTATCCTTCCTGTTATATAAATTGTCACTGTGGTCTACCACGGATAGGAATTGCACATATCTTTTTTTAGAAGTCCCTTAAAAATATATATATGCACATACTAGCCGACCGAGCGAACTTCATACACTTAGTACTCCATATTCCTTAGTCCGCACTCACTGGGTACAAGTTCAGGGGAACTTGGCTTGAGGATATGTATTAATGTGTAAGATGACATCAACGTTTAACTGCTTCGTTACATTCCGGGTACCAAGTTATCTGGTCACTTTATGATTGATATCAAGTCTGTATTTTCTAAATTGCAAAACTTATGACTTTAAAGTAATTACTTCAAATAATTAATAACTAAATAATCATTATGGGACATTAAATAAACCACATAAAACAAAATAAGGTTGTTTATTAATAAAAATTATATTGTACTAAGCGTTCATAAATTACAGTCCAATTTTCAGTTTGGCTTTTACCCCTCTCCCACAGGAACCGCTATAGTGATCGGGTTAAAAAGTAGTACGATATAATATAATATAAGGGGTATTCCCTTGGTCGAGTCACACAAATTGAATCTAACCCCAAAGTAAGCAAGTTTAATATGCTTGTGCTATGGCGTAGGGGTGTTAGTCTAACACATACATAGAAATACTTAAACAGATACCAGTATAAATTTAATCAACACCCAGACCCAAAATGCAGACATCTAAATAATAATCACACAAATGCCTGCCCACGTCGGTAATCGAACCCGAGCCTCGCGTTCGGTCGATGTAGTAAGGCATGTACGCTAGCAAACAACGAGGCGGAAAAATGTGAAATCGATATAGATCGATCAGCCAAATTTGCATACGATCAGTTCATTAAAATGGCCTCAATAAATCTTATCCGTCTTATTAATAAAAACGGAAGTAAAGTACCTACTCCAAGATTCAACCTGCTATTATTGTCTTTATAAAAATGTCATACAGACTATAATGTTAACTTAATGTTACTCCTACAATAGTTCATGTTTATTAATAAGGCACTCTAAGATCCACTCTTAGTGACGGCTCCTTGTTAGAGGAATTATTTAGTAATTGAGATTGGAGAGTCTGCTGTACCAGGTGGGTTTGACTCTAAAAAAAACTCTAAGTGATTTAGGCGACGTACCTCTTGAAGAATCTCCTGTCAAAATCAGAAGCATATCATATCTAACGTCAAAACCTGATTTTGTCTACCCGTGTTAGTCCGGGCTTCTACCGGGTGATTTAGGCGACGTACCTCTTGAAGAGTCTCCTGTCAAAATCCGTAGCATATCATATCTAACGTCAAAACCTGATTTTGTCTACCCGTGTTAGTCCGGGCTTCTACTGGGTGATTTGGGCGACGTACCTTTTGAAGAGTCTTCTGTCAAAATCCGTAGCATATTATATCTAACGTCAAAAGCTGATTTTGTCTACCCGTGTTAGTCCGGGCTTCTACTGGGTGATTTGGGCGACGTACCTTTTGAAGAATCTTCTGTCAAAATCCGTAGCATATCATATCTAACCTCAAAACCTGATGTCTACCCCTGTTCGTCCGGGCTTCTACCGGGTAGTTTAGGCGACTTACCTCTTGAAGACACTCCTGTCAAAATCAGTAGTAAATAATATCTAACGTCATTACCACATTTTGTCTAGCTGTGTTAATCCGGGTTCCTTTACAGAATAAACCATCTACCTTTCTGCCAGGCAGCTTGAAAAGGCGAGCATAAGCATAACGTCACTAAGAAAGAAAAGAAAGAAAAAAAAATATTTATTTGCGGAATATGTGTGTAAATGATATGTTACAAAAATATTTAAGTATATTAACATATTCTACCATATTTTGGTGTGCTAATATTTTAATATTTATAAAAAAAGGAGCCCGGACCAACAAGGGGACTATTCCTTCCTCCTCACTGCTATCCGCCTACGTGTTCTGGTTTTCCGGTAAACTTATTTTTGCTCGTAGGTACTTGTAATATACCAGCCTCAGATTGGTCTCTAGGCGGCATGAAATTCTTATCATCAGGAAATCTGTCTCTTTGTTTGTCTTCTAATGTCACAAAATAAATTCAGTTACATTCAGCGCTATATAACCTTAGTGTTTTAAATTTCAGTTTTGTTTGACATGCTCACGCATGTCCTCACGGTTTCAAACAAATTGCATCTACTTGCTCAGCGCATTATGAGTCTTAGATGCACGTTTTAAGAGTCAAATTTGCTTGTGTTTTGCATATCATTAATAAAATTATTCTAAGTATTCTGTACATTAGTATCATTACTTTTTCTTGGTTGTAGTGGGTGATAGGTTGCAATTCAGTACTTATATTTCGAGGGTATGGTAGCAAATAACTAACTATTACTTAAGTAAAATTGGCTCTATACTTATTTTATCTCAATATTCCGTCCTCTGACAGGCAATGCGATGTTAATATTTTAACTGTCTATAGATGACGTGTGCCTAATTCTCTACCTAATTCTTCGTACTTATTATACCTTTTTCTTAAAATCAAGCAATCCCTCTCGTTGTATGCCTTATTATGTCATGTTACAATCGACAGCTCAGCCTCCAACACGGAACACTACAATGGCGAGTACTGATATTTGGTAGCAGGAATTGGTAAGGTGATAGTACCAATCAGGGAGAGCTGCTGCACAATAGTCCAAAGTTGTGAGTGACTGCAATAGGCTCATCCGGTGACCAATATTACTAGTTTACTATACTACTATATTACTATAATACTTAAATTACAGTGGTAATAGGATCGTCTTATTCTAGTACTGATTAAAAAAATAAGTATTTTCACGCCCGTGCCACCGAGGTAGGCATTTGTACCACAGAATATTAACTAAAAGTACTACTTAGACCAGCCTTTCCCAAAGTGGGCGATAACGCCCCCTTGTGGGCGCTGGAAGCCTAGAGGGGGGCGGAATAAATCTTGAAAAAAAAGGTTTTTTTTTTAACTAGGCGCAACAAATATGTTATTGAGGTTATTGACAAGAAAAAAACGAGGGGGCGGGGGCGCTACAAAACAACTGATTTTCAAAGTGAAATAAGTTTGGGAACCTCTGACTTAGACCATAATGTGATAGGCGGCAACCTATCGCCAACCGCGAACTTGTCTGAAAGTTGAAGACATATTTTCAGTTGCCCGACTAGGAATCGAACCCGAGACCTCATGCAGTCAACTCTAACACAGCATCACTAGGCCACAACGACAAGAAAAGCACATGAATCCTCCAGCGATAGCTAGACTCTTTTTTTTATGATATTGGAAGGCAAACAAGCGACGGATTTCCTGATGTTAAGAAATTCCTCCGAACCCGAACACGTCAACGGCAATGGACGTTATGGTGGCAGGAATAGGTAAGGCGGTGGTACCAATCTCTTTGGTGGAAACTCTACCACCTAGTTAGATGTCACGGTATTAGTGACGGTAAGTCTATGCTCGCCTTTTACGAGCTGCCTGATAGAAAGGCAGATGGTCTATTCTGCAAAGGAGCCCGACCAACAAGGGGTAAATATTGAAGGTTATGGTTACTGTGAACCATTTCCACATATAGTTTTATACTAAACACACCAAACGAGCATATCATCGAGCCCCCATAACCTTCTAATTACGAGATCACGAAAGTCGCGTTACTCCGACGTGAGTGACATAAACAATTATAGTCAGTGTCGATTTTAATTTGGAGGCCGCCCTGTGGTGTATGAACTATGTTAACAGAAAGAGTAAAGATGTAAATGTGAGTCTCCATTATACTATCGGAGACATTTTAATGTTCACTTATATATACAAACGTACATTCATACATACATATCTTCAATCCAAGTCCCTTTAGTGTAATTGGCACAGGAGAATGTCAACCTAGGTCTCCCCGGGTACCTACATCCATTTTCATTAGCATTGTATACCAAATGTTCATCTTTCTTTCTTTCCAAATGACTGAACCAGCGGAGTATGTCCTTTCTCATTTTAACACCTACACTTTATTAAAATTATGTTATTTAAATATTAACTTATCGTTAATTTAATACTTTAACTAATATTAACTTTGATAGCAGATAAAAAAATTTTGGTTGCATTCTACTGAGCACCAATTTAACTTATTTTCAGTTGTTTCCAATGAAACAAAAAGAAAAGAGATAGAGCATCTTACACATGTCAGATTAGTCCGACACTGTCAACTTGTTTAGTCAATTTTTTCGAGTGATAGAAAGTAAGATAAGAAAGACAGGGGAATTGAAAAAAAATGTTGGTGTAAAAATGAAAACGGGCATGCGTTTTGTCATGTGGACAGAATGGCAGATGAAAGATTGATGAAATAGATGTACTTTTCTGAATGTGCGTTGTTGTAAGAAAAATTACATCTTTCAACGCCCTCACTACAAATTTAAGCTCTATAACATTGCAAAAAATACTGACTTCGATTTAAATAAGTAAATCGTACGTACGTTATAATTCAGTATTTTCTATAATCACCTCTGTGGTCTAGCGGTACGGCGTCGAACTTGACTTCCTGGGTCCCGGGTTCGATCTACGGGTCGAGCAAGAAAAAAAATAGAAAGTTCATATTTTAAATTTTCTAATAAAAATAAAGTTGCCTGGGATATGTGCCCGATCGGCGATAGGCTTGCCACCTCTTACACTGTGGGAGAATCAGTGTCTTCGGCTAGTCGTGGGTGCCCTGGTTGTGCCTCTGCCTACCCCTTTGGGGATATGCGTGTGAAGATACTTACTTTTCTGTATCTATACTTTTTATTTATTTTTTATGTTTATAATCAGCAAAAAAGCACACGACTCTAATGATTATAAGAGGTAGCCTCAGCCTATATACACTATAGGTAGATGTTGTAGGTGCGTTGCAGTGCGGCCAGGGTGTTAGGTCAATTGTGAGACCATTGCAGCGGCGACAGAAATAAGCAAGGTGGTAGATCCCTATCGCTCGCAGCGCTCTATCATCAATGAATATTATATGACCAGACATGAGTTCTCATGAAATTTTGAACTTTGCGTTAACATGACGCAAATTTAGGTTTAACTATTTCCAAGCACAAAGTCTGCAATCTAAGGATACGTGACGCGTGCTAGCCTTCTCTTTGCTGTATAAGTCTATGATATTTGGTGACAAAAAGAAGACAGTGGCCCTAAACAAAATCAATAATAATAATAATAATATCTTTATTGTACACAAAATGTTATCACAAACATGAACATTACAGTACAATGGGCGATAAAACTGTCACGATTTATCAACGATAAAACTGTGCCGTTATGTCTTATTTGATAAATTAAAAAAACTGCAAATTATTCACCAAAATTTGTAAGGTTCTTTCAAAATAGGTATTCTGATTTTTAGACACTGTTTATTACATTGAATAAAAAATATACACAAATAAATCTAAAAGCAAATTACTTACAGTTTTATATATTATGATGCGTTTTCTCATTTTGTAACTATTTTCCATATTTTGATTTAGTAAAAACCTACCTAAGATAAAAGAAAAGGCTAGTATAGATCAGTTGCCAGGAAACACATTTATTTTTCAATAATTAACAAATAGCATCTTAGCACCGACTAGCAAGCAATACTTAGGGATAGTATAGAGAGGATTCTGAAATTGGACGTAACTAGATAGGCGGTGTACCTATTTACGAATAGATTGATTTTTTTTAATGAAAGACTGTAGTCGGGATATAATAAAACAAATTTGAAAACGTAGGTACCATACATTAAAGAATCAAAAGCTATTAATGAGTCAATATTTTTTGTGTGGATATCTTTTAATAGAAACACTACATAGTATAGCTACTCATGAAGCTCGATTTGATGTAAAGTGGAAATTAGAATCGGATATGTCATTTTAAGTGCTCTTGAACACAGTGCTAGTATTATTTCCTTACAATAAAACATAATGAATTCAATAAAATAATGTGATGTTTACAATTAAAATAAATGCTAGTAAGTGTTCTAGATTACTTAAAATTACATATGCGATTCCTATTCCAGATTGCAAGAAATCGAGATTCAGGAGTAACCCCACAGATTTCGGAAGGACCAATTCGAAAAAATACTATCCCAAAAGCAGTCCATTATCGATATTAAAATTAGATCCAGTAATAGATCTGCCTTTTTCAGATGCCACAAAGAGTATTAGCTCCGCTATCTCTTCAGGCTCAGACGCTCGACGGAGAGGAATCGTTTCTACGATCTTTTCACAGCGGAGTTCTGTGTCCGTCTTGTCGAACAGATTTGTTTTAACAGGTCCGGGAGATACGACATTCACTCGAATACCGAATTTGGCTAACTCAGCTGCTGCACATTTGCTGAAGTGGTTTAATGCAGCTTCTGCAGTGAAAAACATTATTACATCTGGAGTATACGGGACACCTTGAGCTCCAACACCTGATATGTTCACAATATTCCCTTTCGTCTTCTTTAAATGCGGTATGGCCAAAGAAGTAAGATAGGCAACAGCTCTTACCTTTTCTGTCATGGTTATATCGTAAGCTTGTAATAGTCTCCCATCAAATAACCCTCCAGGCGGTATTGTACCGGCATTGTTGACCAGGACGTCCAGTTTTCCGAATTTCTTGACAGTTTCGTTAATTATCTTCTCACAGTCTTCATCTTTGGTGATATCAGATACTATTATAAATGAACCCTTACACTTTGCTGCGACTTCGTTCAGTTTTTCAATTCTTCTGCCAGTGAGAGCGACGAGCGCTCCTTCAGCAGCGAATTTGATCGCAGTGGCTTCTCCAATTCCTGAACTAGCTCCGGTCACAATTACTACCTTATTCTTGAAACTCATTTTGTGTTTCTGACTTACTCTATACGCAGTAGTACACTTGATGCTAACGACTGCAATAATGATACTGGTAAGTTTTGATTTAGTATTTATATGATTGAAATGGATGTTGTTTACACCCATAACTGATAAGAAACCAGCTTTGAAAACGCTTTCTTATCACAACATGGAACTGTTTTAATTAATATCTACAGTTGTTTATTTGTTGTTTGGAAGTACAAGTCATGTTGCGATACTATTGCTGACTACAGTGATATTATTGCTTATGTTCCATTTACGAAAAGACTTAAACGACTTTTAAATGTTTTTTGAAAAAGATTCTGAGATAAACGTATGATTTTTTTTTGTAATTTAATATGAGTTTTTTTATGATATTGGAAGGCAAGCACGAAGACGGATTTACTGGTGGTAAGAAATTCACAACGCTTAGATACACCAAAGGTGGTAATGGTGCATTACCCAATGGCCGGGATGTACCTAAGATCTGAAGCAAAAGTAAGTTTACCGGGTAACTGTGCTGCCTGGCACAGGAAGGCAGATGGTCTTCTGCAAAGAAGCCAGGACCAACAGAATTATTTATGTTTATATCTATATACATTAATATCATCATCAGCTGGAGGACGTCAATTGCTGAACATAGGCCTCCCCCAAAGAGCGCCATAAGTCACGGTCACCAGCCGCTTGTATCCAGCGACTCCCCGCGTCTTTGACCAGATCATCAGTCCACGGGGTCAGGTCATCCAACACTACGTCCTCCGATGCGGGGTCGCCACTCGCATCCTTCCTTGCCCAGCGGTTGGCAATGTGGCCTGCCCATTGAAACTTTATCTTGCTGACTCTCTGGACTATGTAGGTTACTATCGTTCTCTTGCGGATCACCGAAATCACATTCATATAAATTAATGAAATTTGTAAGTCTATTTATTTAAAACGTTCTAAGCTCTCTAGAGCCTTTACAGGTTAGCATTAGCTGATGTTTGCAGTTTTAGCTTTTTTTAATTAATTTTTATTAAGTGGCAGTGTCCTCAATTTCGTCCGCGTATAATTTCCAAAAGTCGTGTGTTTTCCAAATTTAAATTTGCAAAAGTCTACTATAAAAGTAGTCTAAGTAACTCCTTATCACCTAGCTGCCATCCAATGAGAGTGCCACCAACAAACGGACAGACAGACAAAAATCGTTATAGTCTGTTGTCAAAACTTAGCAGGTAGAAAATCGAAAAATGTTAAAAATGTGTTCTTCTGTCCAGCTTTACTTATCTTGATACTTGTTAAACATCTTAAATGTAAAGAATTCACTTTTCTTTTGTTTATTATAACTATTAAAAAGACCAAGACCATTTCAATTTGGAAAAAATAGGGTTCCGCGTGAAAATATGTCAGAACTGTTTCAAACGCGATCAACTGAGATTCGATATTACCTATACTTTGCTCTGCTGTCTCAAATTAAAATATCTTCTATCATCGTATTAGAAGGAGACAAAAAATGGTTATTATTGTCAGATTTTGTACGGGACATTACCTATAAATACCCAATACCTCCGAATATCGTGTTGATTAAAATACAGCATACATCTAAAATATGTTTAGCTATAAGTGGCAGTGCTGACGCCTGACGTTATCGCTATCTTCTCTTAACGTTAGCAATTGGACGGAACAGAACACGTTTGGTGCTGTCAGATTCATTTGTAGGGGACTTTTTTCACATCGGAATCCAAAGAAAGAAGAATAAAATCTAAAGAGGTAGACAGCTGAGAGATTAACCGGATACATATCCCATATTGTGAAATGTGGCAAGCCTGTCGACAACTACATACATGTCCGGAAACGTTGTTTGCATTAGAAAATTTATTAAATGTCTTTTGGTTGCCCGATCCATGAATCGAACCAGGGGTTTCTGGAAGTCAAGTGAAATTGACATGTCTTACATGTTCCATCTCTTTTATTTCCGCCTCATTTGAAAAAGGTAACGTATACCTAAAAAAAGCTTAGAGCTTATCAGAATTAATGGCCTCCAGTGTATGTCAGAATCGACACCATTGTTTTCCTAAGCAACGACGTAACGCGGAAGTTACTACTAATTATTTATATCGTTATCACTTCATATACTAACTTAATACTGTTATTATGATAAAGAGAACATGAAATGCAACTTTATCTGGCATATAACTACATTTATTTGCAGTAAACAATTCTACAATTCATCTTCGACAGTTTGTGTAATTCCATTGTGTATATATTTTTCATATACCTAACGTTTGCACTTTCCCCAACACCTTCACTTTATTTATTATTTTCTTTTCCTATATAGTGGCGCATTCGTTTGCAAAATCGTATTAAATGGTATTTTTTTAAAAACGTCCGGGAGATACTCTCCTTACTATAAGAGTGTTATGACCTTTTATGAGTGGTTGTTATTTTTTAAACAACCGAAAATCAAAGCCGTAAATATTATTTCGAAAAATTTTTAGACTTTTTTTGAATCAAAAAAACACGCATAACCGCATCTTCATCGTACGAATTTTTATGAATTTTTAAAAATTAAAGATAGTGCAAAATAGTGATTTTCTTGAATTAAAAAGTACATTTGAAACTTATAAACCGTGATTTCTATTTTTTTAATCATATTTAAAATGTTTTGCAGATATTTTGATTTTATATTGTTTAAGCAATAACAACCACGCATACGAAAGGTCATCATTCTTATAATCAGTAGAGTCTCCCGGACGCTTAAAAAAAGATTACCACTCAAAACGGTTTTGCAAATGAATGCAGAATTAGAGCAGAGCATAGTGGCTGCTCCTCTCTAATAAGAAAACAGCTAATTTAACGCAAACACAATTTAAGGCAAATTGTTCTACGTCCAATATATATTTATAAAATATGACTTTTGTAATTAATGTTAATAAATAGCATACTCATTAGATAAATACACACAAGTTAGATAATACGAGAAGTAAAAATGATGACATTTTGCTAACATAAAATAACAAGGCGTTTATAATAGTTTTCTATCAACATTTAAATTGATTGAAATAATAAAAACTACTATCTAATAATGATATTTTCTTACACGTATGCTATATAAATCATTAGTACAGTATCTTTCCCTAAAATTAATATCTCTTACAGCTTCCGGGCACTAGTTTTCGGAAAAGATTTTTTTAGTGTGTTAAGGCTTTTTTTTCTATATATTCGAAACTGGTGCTCGTAAGAGAACATTTACCTTCAATCCTATATAGTGACTTATATCTTGTTACCCCCATAGCATCAGTGCTCCGTAATGTCGCTTTCTGGTTTGGAGATGATTGTATTCAGTAAATTTACTTACACAAGAGATTCAAGATCCCAGCTTTGACTTGCCAAAGTTCCTTAAGCATCTATGATATTAATAGGCGATGCATATTTCTTACCAGAAAATAGATCTGCTAGTTTCTTTATAATATCAAAAAAATAAAGAAATCAAATATAGGTTTTTCATAAAACACAAACTTAACTTCTAGACTGCTATTACGTTACTATGATACAGCTAGAATTCAAGAATGCTACCCTCCAAGTACAGAACACGACAATGGCGAGCCATGATACTATGGTAGAAGGGATAGTTAAAGCGGTAGTAAGAATCAGGGCATGCTAATGCACAGCTTCCAATCTTTTTTTGGAATGACTAGTGTGTTACCAACTTCTTACAATTTCACCGGGCTTTATTGCTTCCAATGACATATTAAATTGCTATATAGAACAAAATTGTCTTATACAAGTTAAGAAATAAAACAAAGGCAAAGAGAGTTCGTGAAACACCTGTAACTGAAAACCGCATCAAAATTAGTCTAGTTTGCTTATGAGACAAATGGTAACATTCGTTTGTAAAAACAGCGCTCTCTGGTGAAATGTTGCCATCACAACTATCTGAGAGCATGCACCAATAAAGTCAAACCCATCACTGAAAACCGCTTTAAAATTGAACCAGTGGGTTATAAGAAAAAACACTCATTTGCATATGCACCCAAACATCATATCACCCTAAAATTCCGACTTGGGTAAAAACATAAAGTGGGAACATAAAAGTTAGAGATATAGTTATTCCCTACAAAAGAGGAAACGTTATAAATTAATAAGTTATAATTAATATATGATGAAAATAGTAGTTTTACTTTTTTTAGTATCTAGAAAAGAAAAAAAAGTATCATTACGCCCATATCCTCGAAGTGAAAGGCAGAGACATAACCAAGGCACCCACGATCAGCCGAAGACACTAAGTCCTACAATGTAATAGGTAACAAGCCTATCGACCAACCAGCCACACACCTACTTCATCGAGTACTAATTTGAAACATTTACCCTTTCGAAGAAGACTGTTACACAAATTGGTTGACAGAGTTAGAAACATATTTATATTATCAATGTAAATAATTTACTCAGGTCGCCTCTGTGGTGTAGCGCTCCGATATTAGAATTCTTATTAGGAAACTTTATTAGGGACTGAGTTTGATCCCCGAGTCGGGTAACAAAATTTAAATGCGATTTTTTTTAATTAATCCCGAGAAACTTTGTTTTGTTATATAATTGGATAAATCGTTTTTTCTTTACGTCGTTTCACCCGGGAATCAAACCCGGAACCTCATAAAGTCAAGTCCAACAACTGGACCGTAAAGAGGCGATAATAAAGAAAGAAAAATATTGTTATAATTAGTAGTCATGATCTAGTATGCCATATGCATACAATTAAAAGCTATCTTTACTGTGAGGTAACGGGGGTCACGGGGCTGATACGAATAGCCTTTGATAGCGCTTCTTCATCATAACATCAAACCGATTTATTTAATATCATGCTCTAAGATTCGAACATAGGTCGACCTACACTGATCTGATAATAGGATGAAACCTAATTTGTAATAAATTAAGTATATTAGAAAATGTAATAAAAACTATCCGGTCCGATGATTTTTGTATCGCTTGGTATTAATATATATTATCAATGTGTATTAAAAAAAGTAAAGTATCGTTTTTCGCATTATTCCTGCTAGTTTCAGGATTTCTCTTTTCATAAGAACCTTTTCCTGACAATAACCAATAAAGCAAAAAAAATAATTAGCAAAATTGATCCACCTGTTCAGGCGTGATGCGATATATAGCTATTTTGTAATAAATTTAGTATATCACGAAATATATTAAAATGGATTGCTTAAAAATAAATATCTTGAACAGAAGATCTTTTTTATTAAAAAATGTTTTTGTCCCGTTATGTAAATGATGCAAAACATGCCAAGAAAATTTTATCCCAACTTTATGAAAGAAAGAAAGAAAGAAGATTATTTATTTGCGGAATATGTGTGTAAATGAGATGTAACAAAAATATTTAAGTATATCGACTATATTCTATCATATTTTGTCGTGCAAATATTTTAAAATTTATAAAATAATATTATTTAATTACATATGCTTTAACTTTTAAGCCAATTATTTATATTTATAACTTTTTTAATTATTTATTACCAAAACATTTAAAAATTATAATTAAGTTTAACCCTGTCTAATCTAACGGTGGTACCGTTTCCAAAACCTAGCCAGACAGGAGAAGAAACGGCGAAACAAACTCCTTGGCAACCATCACTTTCATTATATTTGGTTAATAATTTTTAGTTATCTCTTATATATAAAATTCTCGTGTCACAATGTTCGTTCCCGCACTCCTTCGAAACGGCTTGACAGATTCTCATGAAATTTTGTGAGCTTATTCAGTAGGTCTGAGAATCGGCCACCATTTATTTTTCATACCCCTAAGTGATGAGACTGATTAACCCCAAAAATTTTTTACTAAAATCACATTAAAAATATAGCAAAACGTCTGCCGGCTCAGCTAGTTTTACTATAAATTCTTATCTACAAGAAAATAAAATCCTTGACACTATAATATGTTTTATCTAACAACAAGTCAAATACCTTCCTTTGAAATCTTTTTAAAAAAAGTATCTTCACGCCCATATCCCCGAAGAGGTAGGCAGAGGCACAACCAGGGTACTCACGACTAGCCGAAGATACTTAGTCCCACAATGTGATAGGTGGCAAGCCTATCGCTAACCGGGCACATATTTTATCCCGAGCAACATTTTTTTTATTAGAAAATTGGATAACCCCAATTTTTTTTGTTGCCCGACCCGGGATTCAAACCCGGGACCTCATGCAGTCAAATCCAACAACTGGATCGCTAGACCACAGAGGCGATTTTTTGTGGATGAAATCTTTTTAATGGAAGTGATTTGAGATTATCAGGAATTTGGTTGTATATACGAATGGATATGCAGTAAACATTATTTTTATAAATAAGTTTTTGGTTCGGTACATGCAATACTATTTCTAAAACATGAAATTCCCAACATTTCAGCTCTTGTTTTAAGCAAATGATGATGTTTTTTGTACAAATACACATACAGCCAAGATCTAGAAACAAGGTAAAGGTAAAATTTTAAGCGACTTAAAAACTGGTTTGCATGGATGCAATTGGTTAACATGGCGCGAATACACTTCTTTTGTACTCTAAAGATTCTAATTAAATCTATAGAATTTCCCCAAATAGGAATACCATATTGCAAAACCGAAGAAACATACCCATGATAAGCTAAGAGAGATGCATCCAAGCCTGCTACTTCTCTTATTCTTCTCAATACATATACAAACCTATCAATTTTATTGCATCGAGAGTCAATACGTGATTTCCAATTGCAATATTGAACAATTTTAACTCCAAGAAGTTGGCAAAATCTACATTCTCTATAATAGTATTATTTAAAAAATATGTGTATTTTTTTTAGTTTGTCTATAGTGTGCCTGAAATTCAAGTAATTTCGTTTTTGTGAGATGTATGTTAAGATGCTCATGTAACCATTCTGCCACTTTACTTAAAGTTACAGTTGTTTCTTTAACTAAATCACTTCTATTCTTACACGTGATGAAAAGGGTAGTATCATTGGCAAATAAGACAGAATCGTGGTTAATAGTATGAGGCAGATCATTTATGTAAATTAAAAAATGTAATGGGCCTAAAACGCTACCTTTTGGTACACCGCAGTCATTAAAAAGATATTTTGAAACGTAGACCTTTTCTTGGCCAAAGAGACGCTTTGTTTCAAACCAAATAGTACGCTTCGGTTTACAAAGTGACGCTGGTTTAATGTCTACTTGTATACTTTCGTGACCATGAAGGTCAGATAAATCAAGAATATGAGTATCCGAATAAACATGATCTAAATTGCTAGCAATTACATCTAAACATGCATCTTTTCTAGTAGGTTTTAAGATATGGCGACAAAAAATATTATTTTTTAAAGAGTTTATTAATTTTTTGTAAGTATTGGTAGGTTGTAAAAGGTCTATGTTCCAATATTCACATAAAACAAATTTCTTTTTAGAATTTTTTAATGTATTTTCTAGTAATAATTCTAATTTATTAAGAAAAACATCTACATTTGAATTAGGAGGATGATAAATACATATTTCTGTTAAATTATAGTTTACTATCTCAACTGCACAGCATTCAAAAGAATATGGTATGTGTATTTATAAATCAAAAGGTTGATATTGAAGATCTTTACACACCAATATACAGGTGCCACCACGACGCTGGTTATTGCGCGAGAAATATGAAGCTGTATAGTAACCATCCAGTTTAAAATTTTGTTCAGAATCTTGCTTAAGAAAGGTTTCAGAAAGACATATGACATCTATTTCACCAGAGAGTACCTGAGTTCACTAACAGCAGCTTGAAGATAATCTTGTTTAATTAATGCACCAGCAATATTTTGATGCACTATTTTAAATTATTAACGAAAAAGTTTATTCTTTGCCTAAAGTAGTAAGGTATGGCACCTTTTTTTAGTGTAGTCTCTGGAACTACTTTCTGGTCGTTACACTTTTGAAAAGTTTCTTTCTTCCAACTAAAATAATAAGGCATAGTACCTTTTTTAAAACTATTACATACTAAACATGTATTTACTCAACATGACACTAGTTTTTGCTTTGCTTATATTTATATAGATTTGCTTATATTCAGCAAATGTAATCTTTGTTTTTTTTTAAGTTTTAATTAAATTTTGATTAATACCAGATCGGATGGTTCTACTTTTTGGAAAAGATAAGAATTTATTTTTATATTCCTGATAATCTATTTCATTCTTTAATTTAGTGGACAAACACTCAATATAAGTTTTGTGTGTATAATGTCCATTTGTATCTAAAATGTTACTAACATTTGTAAACACAGAGTAAGGTTTACAATCATTTGAGCTGACTGCTATGATAGCATAGTCCTTGTTGCACAAACCTGAAAAACATCTAAAGTTATGTGTTATTTCAGAAGAATTGGCGTTGGGTTTGACAGTTGATTGAACGGAATACATGTTACTATCTGAGAGTTTGGTAGACAAACCACGAGCTCTTTGGTCACGTAATATCACAATCCGTCCTGTAGTTTTTTCAAGGATTTTTGGGACTAATACTTAATGGCTTATTTTTTGTTGATACACTTTTACTAGACTGAAAGTCAATTCCTTTTTGAGATGAATTTCAAAATCTTGGAGCTGACTAACTTGGGAAAGTTGCCAGTTATTTAACTGTTTTAGTGAATTAAGTATTTTATTACTCGGGGTGGATCCTTTTATCGGAGTTTATTATTTGGAGTTGCATTATTTGAAGGTGAACATATAGCCAATTGCTTCAAAGCTGAGATATTCTTACTTTGCTCCTCATTAATCCTCCGCAGCAAATTATTTTCCAAAATAAAGTTCTCTGTCTTACGGTGTGCACTTTCTAACTGACATTTTAATACATTAATTTCTTCTTGTAAATCTTTCTGGTTGTCACTTAAAGAAGATAAGTTCGGTAAGCTCCTGGCCAAATAGATTCAGTTAACATTGCACGGTTTCATTTTCCTTAGAGTAATGTTGTTGAAGTCGATGAGTTCAAATTCAGTATTTCCATAGGTTGAATTCATTTTAATTTGGTTGGATATACCTACTTAAAATAAACTAATATTTCGAAATAGCTCCAAGATTTCAACAGAAAATTTAAATTTTTCAAAGGATTAAGTAACGGCCGGTTGGATAATTTTAAACTTTTTTCTGCTTATTACGTATGAAATGTACAGAAATGGGTAGCCTGTAATTTATCTGGGTTGCCAAGTATTAATAGATAATATATTGATGCCAGTAACTTTGGTTAACAGAAATAGAAAATATATCAACATATTATATGTCATTTAATTGCAAACAAGTTGATTTAGTGTTGGCTGCAAAAAATAATGAAGAATCCCAACCCATTTTTAATTATGGTTTCTAGTATGCGTCAACCCCTCACGCTTTACAGGCTGGACTAATTTCGATCATTCTTTTTTTGTTATATGGATTATTGTCAGGACAAGGATCATGTAAAGAGAATAGCCGGGTAAATTGCAGGGAAAGTAGGAAACCATACATACAAACTATTCGCAGTCAAGCGATACAAAGATCGCCGGATTAAGAAGTTTATCATAAATTCAAATATCAGTATATTATCAGCTCGGTGTAAGTCGATATACGTTCGGATCTTCTACTATCACAAGTTATGGTAGCGTTAGTTGTCAGGAAATGCAAATCATATTATTGGTGTTTGTCAAGGTTTGTTTACTTAGAAATTATAATGTCATTCTTCGCTTGAATTCAATGACTCGATTACTTCTTATCAAATGGTGTACCTAGGTATCAACAGTTTGTTCGAGAATATACATACATACATACATATCTTCACGCCAAGTCCCTTACGGGGTAGGCAGAGAGT
>NJDC01002516.1:29315-46873 GCA_002245475.1 Calephelis virginiensis
GACATAATTTCATACCTGTTCAAAATTATTCCAAAGTCATCAGAATATTGTTCACAATCAACAGTATGCATCTGTGTTTTTATTGATTTTCCTGTAATTCAATTAAATGGCCAGATTTAGTTAAACACTACAAGTATGGCTGTCATTGTTCATTTGTTAGCCCAAGGTTATTGTTTACATTTTCCCTGAGATATTCTTTTAAATGAATTTGCATTTATAACAGCTTACAAATAACTTCACAGATAAAACTAGGTAATGTGTAGTTATTAGTGTCAATGACCTTTTATTGTTGCATATTATGTTTTTATAGATAAGAAAATATATCGTGCTATTTCAGTTTCT
Source organism: Calephelis virginiensis (assembly GCA_002245475.1). Taxonomy (NCBI): domain Eukaryota; kingdom Metazoa; phylum Arthropoda; class Insecta; order Lepidoptera; family Riodinidae; genus Calephelis; species Calephelis virginiensis. Next base: position 29,658 of record NJDC01002516.1, read on the forward strand.
AACAGTGTTGCTTTGATGTTTATAATATTATACTTGTATAAAAAAGTTATACATTGTTATCGTCTTATCTGCGAGTCATAGTCTGGTGAGTCATCAATGTCATTTCCCTCAAAAACATTAAGGCTTTACTTTTGGCTCATGCTGAAAGTGTTTTAAGATGGTAATTTACTACCATTGATAAAAAATATTGTAGACAAACTTTGAAAAGTTTTTATACAGTATATAATTGTTTTTTTTTTGTGTAAAAGTAATGTTTTTTTTTCAGTGTTTTAATTCTCCTAATTTAATACTTAATTTTCCTTTGTTCTTAGGATACAGTTAACATATTAAAAGCAGAAGGATTTAAGTTCCCAACTTTGAAGGAATCTGACGCAATGTTTTTTGCTGATTCAGCTCCAGAATGGGCAGATGGAGAAGTTTGCCACAGGTTTGGTTTTATTGTTTTTAGAATTCTGTATTTCAAGAGCAATTTTTTTTTTTCGCCCGTAAAGTCACTTTGGCTCAGAAATCACTTAGCAAATCTAAATAAGTTATTGCTTTGTATTGTGTAGACCACACATTTACCATTTTGAACTCATAATCTGCATATAATTTTAATTTCAAAGTTTATGAACTGAATTTTTTCTAAATGCAAACATGTTTAACGAAAAGTACAAAGGAAAAAAATGATAATTTCTATGTATACAGATACTGGTATGTATAATTTTTATTTTCTATAAATTTTAGGTGTCGTGTTGCATTTTCATTGATGGTACGTCGCCACCACTGTCGCGCATGTGGTCAAGTGTTTTGTCAACAATGTAGCTCGAAAACATCTACATTACCCAAGTTTGGAATTGAAAAAGAAGTAATAATTTGATTCTTGATACATTTATAAATGTTTATTTTATTTTATATTGTTAAATGTCTAATAAGCCTTATTTTTAGGTAAGAGTTTGTGATGCATGTTTTGACAAAGTAAGCAGACCTCCATCATCAACTGCAAAGTTGGAAATAGCTGACACATCAAATGATTATGGTCCTGCCCAACCACAGGTTAGTAAATACCAAAGACAATTATGTATTTTACTCGTTAATGTTACACCAATTTTTTAGGACTCACCTGTTTTATACATTCATTACATTTAAGACTTATTTGTGAAGGAGCATAGAGGATGATTTGAATTGCAAATATTGACCTGATTTCAGTTGACAATCTAGAAAATAACTTCTTCACTATGCCTGATATTACTGTGTTTAGATTTAGTAATGAGTACCTAGCTATTGTTCTATTTAAAATTTGTATTTTTAAATAACTATTAGGAAAATTCATAATATGGAAAGTTTTATGTTGATTACTAATAGTCACACTGAGAGATGTAAATTAACATTTAATCTATCAGTAAATCACAATTTTGTATAGAAAATGTCACAATTACTGATTTAAAGATAACTGACATCTTTGAGTGCAGCCGTTAATGACGGATCAAATGTTAATTGTCTAATTAATAATCTAAGTGTCGCTGTAAGACTGTCAAAAGTTTTGCAATCTTAATATGCAAACTAAAACTAAGACAATAATTAAACTAAATCTGAACTTTGATTACTATTTATACATCAGCTGTTATTAAAGTTTTTGTCAGTTTGTATGTTCTTTTCACATTGAATGGATTTTCACCAAATTTTGTTTAGCACTAGCAGCTTATAGCCCAGGTGGACATTTAGGATGTTGGTAAAAGATATCCTTTAACTCCAGCAAAATCTTTCATTCCCAGCAATAATCATGAACTGCTTTGTTCCAATTACAAATAATAAACACAGGAATTATCACTAGAATAGAAGAGTGTAATTTATTTTTAATTTAGTTAATGTTAACATATTAAAGGGAGCAGCTAGTTTTGTTTGTAGCCTTACATATACAAAGGAAAACCTTGAGGAAAAATAAATTCTTTTTTATCAAAAGAAACCACATTTCAATCCTTTTTCCTTTTTTTATTTTCAGAAAGTAATAATTTCTTAAAATATTGTAACTAATGATCATACATTACTTTAAGTACTGTTCATAGTAGGCATTTGCATGATAAATGTTTATGGATCTGCAATTTTCTTAGAGAATGGTCTACAAGATTTTAGAATCAAGTCAGTAGTATATCGGTACTTCCTAGCAACTGTAATGTATATTATAATTAAAAGAAAACACAAAAGGCCTTACAAATAAGATTTATTATAATATAAATCACGGTCCATCATAACCATCACCAGGCATTTCACCTCCAGGCACCAACATAGCAATATTATTTCCATTTAACAATATTTGATCTAATTTCGTTATTTTTCTCCCTTCCGGTGTCGATTCATATTCTGTTACATCGTCTAATAACATATTAACAAAATCATCAAAGCCTTGTAGAGTTCCCACCATTTCCTTGTCGTTTTTCATAATGATATGAATACGAGAACCAATACATTTATCAACAAGTTCTAGCGGTAACAAGGTATTCGGATTTGGCAATGCTTGCGACATAATTGAAGTACGTACTAGTAATTGAGTACCTAATTTAATTAAAATATCACTTGGTTTTGTGTGTAGCAAATAATTGACAGCTCATGTCAATTGACAGTGCTGCCACTTCTAATTTTTTTAAGCGCCAGATCAAAACCAAAATATCCCCAAATGGGGTAATTTGAATATGAAAAAAAACACCAAATTCCACCAGATATTATTTTTAGTTTTTAGATTTGGTATTTGCATTACTGATGTTTCTGTTTGAATCAAAATCTGTATTTCTGCATGAATACTTCACTTGTGTATTTTTATGCACTGCATGCATGCATTTTGCACTGTACAAAACTGTACAGTGCAAAATGTTCATGACTTTTTGCACTACACAGTTTTGTATTTCAATCAATACTTACATAAAATTCAATTACTACCAGCGACCATATTTTCTCTCAATTACGTCAAAAACGACGTAAAACATACTTGATAATTTTGTTTTCATAAGAATGTTCACGGTTTTCATATGAATATCAAGATCAAACTAAAATTTCAGTGATATACATATAGTAATGTAAAAAGTAAAAAAAAAGTATCTTCACGCCCATATCCCCGAAGATGTGGGCAGAGGTACAATCAAGGCATCCACGACTAGCCAACACTAAGTCCCACAATGTGATAGGTGGCAAGCCTATCGCCAACCGGGCACATTTCCAACCCCGACCAACGTTTTTTTTAATAAGAAAATTGGAAAAATCCAATTTACTTTTTGTTGGCCGACCCGGGATTCGGACCCGGGACCTCATGCAGTCAAGTCCAACACCTGGACCGCTAGACCACAGAGGGAAGAGAGTAATGTACTAATAAATAACTGAAAAAATAGTATTTCATCAAAACTAAACTTCAAATGGCACATTAAAAACAACTACTCATTGGAAAACTATTTATTTAATATGAATTTTACGCAAATTTTATACCTCGACTTATGTGTATACTTTTTAATTAAACAAACCAATATCAATCTTCCTCTGTTATTACTGGTTTTATTATATATACTTAATAATATTAGCTAAAGTAGCGAAGATACTTGAATACTGTTTTTGGTTAAAAAAATTGGTCGGTGATGTAATTATTATTTTTGATTTTTTCATAATGGTTTTGCAAATGACACTAGCATATAAACTTTTTATCAAAATCTGGTGACATTTTTTGGATGCTAAGTTAATTTGTTTAAAATTTATGTGCAGCATCTTTATATCTTTACATATAGACGTCTGTGCGTAACGGTGAAAATCTGGAACGAAATGTGGTTTCCCTTCCAAATATGTGTTGATTCATTCCGTTTTAATAAAAACAAAACCACCAAAAAAGAATAAAAGCGCTAAATAGCGAAAAAGTACCACTAGAAACCTTGAAAAAGCTCTAGTTCTGGTGGAAAAACCACCAAAGTGGCAACACTGTCAATTGACAGTTGACACACGAATTGTTTTGACAAGTGACAGAATTGTCATTATGTTCTTATAGTAGGTAAAATTACATAGTAATTACTAAGCGTCTATGGTCTTACAATAATTATTAAATTATTACAATGTGTCTATTTTTAGAATTATTAAATAATATTATTTTCCTAATATAAAGTTAGATCTATCCGGTTATACGAGTATCTATTCGATATTTTGTAATTTTGAAATGCAAGTTCTATGAACCTATTTCTAGTAATGGCAACAATTCTCATAATGACAGTGATAGATTGTTTGTATTGTTCTCTTCAATTTCAAATGAAGTTTTGAAATTTAACGGGCGCAACGCTAGACGTCGAGATAAAAGTTTATTTTGTGTTTTTTTTTCGTTTTTGCTGTCGCTATGGCTCGAAAACATGTAAATAATTTTCGTGGTGAAATGTTTTTTTCACCAAATGGAAATTTAATCATTAAAAACGAACCAGTGACTCCAAGTGATGATGACTTTGGAAAACATATCTTCGATGATTCTTTCGAAAACTGTTGTGATTTCATGAGGAAATCGTTATCTATGAGTGATTTAACTGCTTTGAAAAATGATTTTGGAAAGTTGGAGTTTTCAAATACAAAGCGAGACGTGTACTTGAGACACAGTGTAAAACCAAGTGCTAATGAAGAAATGTCTAAAACCAAATTCGTGTCCATGGCGGAATCTATTTATCATTTTCAAACAGACACGCCAGATCGCTTTCATTCAGTAAGACCTCAGATTTTTCGCCCCCAAACTAATAAAGGGCCATTGGGTCTTACTATTCCACAATCGCCAATGCTACGTTGTAAATTACGTTCTAGAACGCAACACATTATGTCTCGTAAAGAGTTAGAGGAACTGGAAATCGAAGAAATTAAGAAATTCAAGTTAAAAGCAAACCCGATTCCCAAATCTGTTATAGAAGGTGGTCATTTGCCCGAAGTTCCCCGGAAACCAGTTACTGTACCAGAACCTTTCCATTTGACAGAGGTCCAAAAGAAAACTTTAGAACCTGCTGAACATGTTCCCAGTTTCAAAGCTCGTCCTGCTCCTAAATATATTTTAGAAAAACCCAAGCTTCCTTCTAAAGCCCCGGTGACTATAACAAAGCCTAAAAGCCCAAAGTTTCATTATAAAAAAGCCAATTCTGCAGAACCTCTTGGATCCAATAACAGGATACATGGTTCAGCTAGTAAAGGCTGTAAATCATCAGCAAAGTGTGAAAAATCACAACAGAGAATAGGACCCGTGAAGCCAAAACCATTCTCATTTGAGAAAAGAGATGAAGAACTGAAAAAACGTAGAGAAGAGAAAATTAAAAAGCAAATAGAAGAAGAACAGAAACTTGCAACCCAATTCAAAGCCCAGCCTCTCCCGACTGCTGTTAAAAAGAGGATGCAAGGTTCAACTGCACCAAGCAGTACATCTAATGCTTCCTCAGAAAACAAAGAAAATCATTGGAAATTTGAAGCAAAACCACCTTTAGTTCTGTATAAAGAACCTTTTAAGCCAGTTTTTAAACCAATACCAATGATAGAGCCTGCTCCGTTTGAGTTGAATACGGAGAAAAGAGCCTTGGAAAGAGAGAAATTTGAGAGACAGTTAAAGGAAAGGGAAGAGGAGATTGAAAAGCAAAGAAAAGAAAGAGAAAAGGAGCAGCTAAAGGAGGAAGAGAAAGCTTTGACAGAATTAAGAGCAAAATTGGTCCATCATGCTAAACCAGTGCCGGCTTTGGACCCGTTTGTCCCAGAAAAGTCAATTGCTCCTATCACAGTTCCAGAAACACCAAAATTTGTGAGAAGATTAAAACAACATTAATTATAATGTGTCATTTTTAAATTGTTACACTGAATGGTTTATCTCTACCATTCTTTTTACAATCTCAAAGAAGTTCAGTTTCCTCCTTTGTTGTTATATTTAAACCAAGTTTTGTATATTCCCTATTAAAAGTTACAGATTTAAACTTTTTAATTCATCGTAACTGTAGTGCTGATTTTTATATATTACTACAGATATAGTAGCCAAGATCTAAGTTTTTTATAGATTTAGTTTCTGAAGGTTCTTGGGTGAGCTGGTCATTGAAAAAAAAACATGACCTGTAAGTCCCATTATTTGTCCACATTTTAATTAGTTTACATACACACAAGTGAATTAACTGCAGTTTCTTTCCTACTGTAGTAAAATCCTTTAATATGTAAATGAGAAAAATTATATATCATGTATATTGTTTACTTCTTATTTGCCATAGTCTGAAAAGACATGAGACTGAGCTATAAAAATAAATGAAAGACGTTTTACAGTCCCTTTTTATGACCATTAATTAGTTTCTGTATGCTAGGTTAATCAAATATTTTTGGTGTGCCACCTTAGCCTAGAAGAAATAATAATTTAAGTTAGCATTTACGTTAATTGTAATAAAAATGTTGCAAATGTAGCATTTATTCCAATGTGTACAACATACTGACAGAACTAAATACAAATTGAACTTTTGTTTTGTAGTTATGACCATGCATTAGGATTTTTAAAAAATGTGTATATAATTTTTTTATGAATAATTTCTTGATACTAGTATGTTAATTTGAAAATATTTTGTAATTATAAGATTTTTAATTATTAGATTTTCAACTAGACGCTTATTTGTATTACCTATTTTAGACTTATGATTTATAGTTTAAAATAATAACTGTTGTTTTATTTAAAATTTACAATTTCGCCTCTTATTGCTGTAGAACTGGAACATTCTTACGAGTAAGAAAAGGTAAAGTCTGATTTTATTTACAATGACAAATATTCTTGGCAATGCTATAAATAGAAGATGTAAGTGTCACAGTATTGCAATACATACCTGCAATATGTGAAAGCTAAGATGTAATAGAATAATCAGGACGAATCTACAAACTCAAACTAGTTTGTCACTCATATATCTCAAAACTTTTGGACCCTCTGAAGTTTTGGACCCTCGCACCTGATTAATGATGATTGATGTTAATGTTTTGATATTAATATGTTATTTCTGAAGCAGTAATTATTTGTTAGTGTTTTGTGAAGTAAGTTATTTTTCCCTCCTAAGCTCCGTTCTGCTGATTAGAATAGACCGCCTGCTGGTAGAGAGTCAGGTAGCTTGCAACAGGTGAGCTAAGGTTCAATAGGTAATTAACAACAAGATCACTGATGGTACAGTGCTATGCAGAAACTTAACTGGGTTAGAGATTTACCACCATAATGACTGTAATGTTCTAGTCCAGAGGGTAGGGTAGCTGGTTGACTTGTGCAATAGGTCACAAGACAGCAACGCACCTATAATCTATGGTGACTGTACCCCACAGTTGTCAGTCACAATGGGGAGAGGCAAGTTCATAATTTTCTTTTAATTCTGAACATGACTACTTGTATCCAGGTTGAATCAACAAATTATTTTATAATAGTTAATAGTTTGTACGTTTCGTTTTAGTTCAAATTTAGCTACGTTGATTTTCTAAGTTTTTAGCTTAGAAATAGTTAAGTCGAACAGAGAAGACATATGAAGGATAACATATGAAGCAAAGTATATATAAAAACGACGTATCAAGAATAATGAATTAATGGAGGAGATATTTCTTACTATAATAATCATATCACACAAACTATCAACCTTATTTGGATTATAGTTACTAGCTTTTTTATGTGATAAGATAGCAAACATTAGTCATTAGTCATTTTATACAGCAGGGATAGATAATGCGGTGAATCTCTACCCTGGCGATATAATATCCTTCTCCTTTCATAAAATCATTCTTTTTCCTTGCATATTGTGCCTATACCTTTTAGGAAATTTTTGGGTAATCTATAAATATAATGACAATAATTCATTCAGAAACGACCTGGGAAGTCTGCGGAAGAATTGCAAGAAGAGGAGGAATTACAGCTAGCGTTAGCCCTCAGTCAGTCTGAAGCTGAGCAGAAGGAAAAAGAACGCAAGTCAAGGCCTTACATAGCCCCTGAATCTTCCTTACGGCCCACAAGTAAGCCTTTGCTTTTTGGTATACTTTAGTACTTGATTGCCTGCAGTTTTGATTTACTAAATTTACCCGCGGGTACGTCGACTTATTGATTTATTATTTTGTTTAGCCTTTGCGAGAACCATGTCACTCTTCAGCCACCATCAAAGAACAACGTACAAACATACTTGCATTCATAATTTTAGGTATGAAATAAACTTGACTAGGTAGAATTTTGGTGATCAGTCGACAAAATTGTTACCACACCTATAAATTCCTGCCGCCATTACAGCAGTACTTGTTACAGTCGCGTTCCATAATGGAGGGAGGTACTATGGATGGATTTACTTACTCATTTTCCAATTCCAAATAACATTTAGGTAGATATATTGTATCTTGCAATGTCTTTTGTAAGCCACATGACTTTTCTTTCTAAACGCCTCATGGCTTTAGACTTTCAGTCTTGACACCATGTTTCTGTCAACCACTACTACTGGTCGAGTGGCTAGTGTACATGCCTGTAATTACACCGATCAACTGAGGATCGGGTTCGGTTCTCAACGGGGCAGGCATTTGTGTGATGAGCAATTAAATGTCTACATTTTCGGGTCTAAGTGTTTATTAAATTTATTCTGGTATCTATTTAAGTATTTCTATGTATTATTATCGTTGACTTCAACCCATAACACAAGCATATAATTTACTTACTTTGAGGTTAGATTCAATTTGTGTGACTGGTCCAGGATTATTTATTATTTATCACTACTTTTAGGCCGCACCGAGACGTCTATTAGGTGTATTTGTTAAGTTGTGGTCTCCAGTTACTCATATGGCTGGTCACCTAGTTATACGGGTTCCTCCATGTAGAATAGACCAATTGTTTTCCTGCCAGGCAGCTCGTAAGGGGCGGGCATAAGTTAAAAGGGTTTTTACCAGCGAGACCATTTTGCCCTGGTAAATATCCACTGCCATACTTCTTCCTGTCGACATAATGACAGATGTTACCATGCGAAGGGTAGGGTAACCAATGGACTTGCACATTATGCCTATTGTGTCGGACATCAGACGGCGACACACCTATAACATCTATTGTATCTAATCACCACGCTTGTTTTTTCACCATTAGGACAGCCGTGTACTTCTTCGGTGTTTATTGAACTCGGTTACTCCAACGAAACATAAAAACCGTGTGAATGTAATGTGTGTATTATTTTCAGTATCTCCGAGTCCGTCGTCAGTGAGCGCGTCCCCGGAGCACAACGTGAGTGCGAACTCGGAGCTGTCCCGGTACCTGGACCGCAACTACTGGGAGTCGCGACTGGCGCGGGACACGCCCGCCGCGCCCACCGCGCCCTCCTCGCAGGGGACCAACGAACCTGTTGAGGTCTGTTCTTGGACGTGTTCGGCTAAAAATTATTTCCGGAGTTTATTCGAGAATACTGTTTAACTATAAAATTATGTTACGCACGTCAGGAAATCCGTTTTCTTTTTTACCTTCTAAATACCCACCAGATGGGATGTAAAATAAAATACACATAATATTAAAGAGTGTTTTGTATATTTTTGATAAAAAAAACTAATAAATATAAAACAATAAATGTTAAAGATTTAATTTTGATTAATTGAATTTACTTCATTTTTATGGATAGCGCCCACTGTTGACGGGGCGGAGCGTGTCAGGCCGGGGCGCATCGCATTGCAAAGCCCACTGATGCGGGCCGGGCCGCATCGGATCGGCGCGGATTTTTGTTACTCAGTACCATACCTAGTAGAACAACGAAATAGAGAGGCCACTCCATGTTAAAATCGTCAAGTATGGAAAGTGGCGCCATCTAGAAGTTGTCATACGAATCTTCAAGTATGGAAAGTGGCGCCTCTATTAGGTGTCGTAAGAAACATTAGTGTTAAAATACCATAGTGCGCTTTTCTTAACATTGATATCATGATCTTTGGTTGATGTTGGCCGCATCGGGGTATGCGCGCGGGGTGCCTCGAGGAAAATGCGCCCCGGCCCAGTGGACGTTGCTCCATACAAAATGTATGCAAGCGATCTAGGCGGATTATTGCGCTGCTATGCGCCCCGTCTCGGCCCGTCCAACTTGGCGCTAAGTATCCTTTAAACTGGCCTTTTTTAGGTATATAGGTAATCTTTTGAGTATTTACAGGATTTCACAAAACCGAACAACGCAAAATCACAGGAAGATGAAGCTGAAGACAAAGAAATTGACGAATTTGTAGAAACATTGAAATCTCAAGTTGAAATCTTTGTCAACAGAATGAAGAGCAATTCATCGAGGTTTGTTAAATTTAACTATACATAATATATGTTTACATAATATTGTTTATGTATCACCTACCATTTTTTTTATCTCATGAACGCCCATATCACGATATTTTTTTTTATTTTGAGGAAAGGGGGGGTAGGATAACCGGTAAACTTACTTAATACTGAGTCAAATCATGACATCTTATATCCCAGCCTGCTGATAAACAATGGTGTATCAACCCACAAATAGTCCAATTTGTGATTATTAAACTATTTCATCTAATTTTTCAAAGTTAATGTTAAGATAAAAACACTTTTACTCAGACTTGTTCAATAGTGTCTTAAAACCATAGATTACTTAAAAGTCTTTTGTTTAATGTTAAGTGGATTTTACACTATCAGAATGTTATATTAAGTGACAAATTCGACTTTTTGTAGATTGCTTGTCTATATAGAAAAAATGTGTTTTTTAGGAAATGCCTTTGCTCATTTCTCTTCTAATCTGTTAGGACAATTCGCGAACAATTGTTAGTTAATTATGTTACTATTATTATGTCTGAATAATATTACTAATATTATATATTAATAATAGTAATGTTATCATATGTTAATAATATTACTATTGTTTTATATAAACATAATGTTACTATTATTAATAATTAATTTAACAGATTAAAGATTTACAAAACAAATATACAATTTAAGCTGGTATAAAGAAGCGGCGTGTTTGTATTAAAAGAGTAATGCATGTAGATAAAGCTAGGCGAATATGCAAGGATCGTGACATTTGAAACTCGATACTATTCGCCTACCCCGCAGAGGTTTAGGTGTGAAGATATGTATTTTTAATTACTTTACAAAACGGAAATATGACTGGTCCTTTAATGTAACCCTGTAGATAACCTATTTAAAGCAGATAAACAAGCTAAGTAAACTTGGTCACTGTTCACTGTTTTCTTTTTTACACAAATTAAATCTAAAAAAGTTTTTTTTTATACCAGATACCAGATTATTTAATAATCACCCAGACCCGGAAATACATACATCTAATTTACGATCCCACTAATGTCTGCCCCCGTCGAGAGTCGAAGCTTAGCCTCCTGGTCAGTGGGTAGTTAGTTTAGGCTAGTCCCTCAACCAACGAGGCGCGCTCAATTATGATTATATACAGGTTGTATGATGTTTTTATAATCTCTTCTGTGGTCTAGGACACGTCTCCTTGAGGTCCCGGATTCGATCCCTGGATCGGGCACTTAAAACTTGAAAATCTGAATTTCAATTTTTAAATAAAGATCATCTTGCCCGGGATTGGATATCCCATTGTGGGGCTTAGTGTTTTCGGCTACTCGTGGGTGCCCTTGTTGTGTCTTTGCATACCACTTCAGGGCTATGGCCGTAAAGTTACTTTATTTTACTTATTTGTTTTTTATTTTCAGAGGCCGTTCGATAGCCAACGATACCTCAGTGCAAACCTTGTTTATGAATATTACAGCGATGCACTCTCGGTTGCTGCGTTACATTCAACAACAAGATGACAAGAGGGTTTATTTGGAAAGCTTACAGGTACTACATCTATTTATAACTGTGTCCTGCGGGTTTGACCGTGTATAAGAGTTGTGTAGGATACGTTGAGATAATGATCAAAATGGGCTCTGCAGTTTTGTAATTTACCTCTAACAGACATCGTGATATGAATGTTTTATATGTATACATATTGAATTATGTTAATCTGATGACTACAGACAAGGATGTATTGCGCTTAAGGGCTGCTATTAGTATGTTATCCCTTACATTAGAAATGCGATGGTCTCTCTGTCAGTCTGTTGCTTTTTTCATGGTTAAACGTTTGAACCGATTTTGATATATGATATATGAAATTTAATATGCATATAGCTTAAAATGCAAGTTCAAACGTAGGCTTATTAAAAAAAAACAGAAGCTAATGTATTATAATAAGGGATGAAATATATATGGAAATCGTAACTATTCTACGCTGATAAAATCGTATACAAACAGCTAGTATTATATTAATTATAAAAATATTACAATGTTTGTGCGGGATAAAACACTGAAATTAATAAACTGTTCTGTATTTAACTATTTTTGTGAAAACGGAACATATCTAGCTATTAACGTAAGCGTTTTCTTCCTTAAAAGATGTTAGACTTTTACAACGAAAGGATAACACTTTTTTGTAATAATAAATCGTTTGCTTATTGAATTTATTGCAGTATACATTTAAGTATTTTTATGTATGTCTTTGTCTAAATACCCGTCCTGACTGATTGACTGACTGATTCCTCGAGCAAAAGCTGTTCGAGTTACAGCCATGACATTTTGTGAGTAGAATCGTTTTATTGAGTAGACATTTACTAAGGACATAATTTTTGATATTGTACTCCTAAGGAGTTGAAAGTTTGTATATTATAAGACTAATTTTTGAATTTAGAAACATGAATCTTTATTTTTAGACTACTTACTGAAAATGAGTAAATACGTATTTACGCGTTTCTGGAAATTCTACACCTAAGGGGTGAAATAGAGGTTGAAAGTTTGTATGAAAGTTCTTACTAACAGGCTATATATCAGTAATATATTAACGCGAGCATAGCCACGGGTAACAGCTAGTTTATTTATATACATGACTGTGCGATTTATTTAAAAACAATCTCTTTTCAACCACTTTAATTCATGTGAGTTATCTAATTCGGTGTGTGTGTGTGTGTGTGTGTCAGGACAAGATAACGCAGGTGCGCGACAGCCGCGCGGCGCTGGACACGCTGCGCGCCGAGCACGCCGCGCGGCTGGCGCAGGCGGCCGAGGCGGCCGAGCGCCAGCGCCAGCTGCAGATGGCCGCCAAGCTGCAGGCCATGCGCAAGAAGAAGCACGAGTACCTGCAGTACCAGCGCCAGCTGGCCTTGCAGAGGGTTCAGGTGGGGACAATATTACTGACCTATCTAAGATAACAAATAGTGCTACTTTTGATCAGTTGCCAGAACAAAAATGTCTTAACAACAAGTCTTTAGTGAGCCTATCGCTATCTGCTATCTGTAAATAGGTTTTTAATATTGGCCGTAAGTCGTTTAAAAGAAGAGGAGAAAAATATGTTCACGGCGATAGAGTACTGTACAACAATTTTCCTGTTTAGAGATTCAATACTTTACCTATTCCTGCCTTTATAGGCAGCGCCCTGTTCAAATTTGGAAGGTATAGTAGCCGGTAGATTTGCACATTAGACGTGACACCCCAGCCATATATCTATGGTGCCCATAAACCACGGCTATTTCTTACCATTATGCTCGTAAATTTTCTCAATAATCATTCACACGTTACGTAGTCAAAACCTGACGACACATGTACATTCTACTAAATAGCGAGTTATTACAATCACACATTAATACTGTATGAAAATTTTGCAGTTTTTTTAAACGACTTCATTAAATAAGTTATGAATTTGTTTGTATGTTTGTTACGCGATTACTCAGCTAGGAACAAACAAATTTTGATAATCCTACCTGTTCCTGCTGCCATAATGACATCGTCGTGTTTCGCTCCGGATGATAGGGTAGCCGGTAAACTTGCACAATAAGCCTAACATCCCGGCCACAGGACAGTGACGCACCTATATTATCTATGGTGCTCATAAGCCACAATATTTTTTACCATCAGGAGAGCCGTGAGCTTGTTCACTGTCTCATCACATAAAAAAATACTCGTAGCAACCAAGCAGCCGGTTCATTTGTTGGTGACAAATTGTCGCTTATAAACATCATAATCATTTGAATCAAATTATCACATCGTTATGATCATTTTAGCCCTTTTATCTGCGTTCATGGCCCTTTACATTTGAAAAGATGGGACTTATTAGGTTGATAAACCATTGACTACACGAAATAATTGTTTCAAATAAAATATAATAAATTTTCAGGAGCAAGAAAGGGAGATGCAGATGAGGCAAGAGCAACAAAAGCACCAGTACATGATGTCAGCTAACAGTGGATTTTACATGCCCGGAGTTTCCATGCATCAGTTCCAAGCTGGTTTCCCCAATCAGCCCATATATGCCAACCCGCAATTCCATCAGCAAATGATGCCCCAAGTGACCGACGCACAGATGAATTTGCCAGGACAACCGCAAATATCACAAGCTAATATGCCAATGAGTGTCAACCAAATGGGCACGATATCCCAATCTATGCCACAGATGAACAACACATTTGCCATGACAACTTCTGGCATTGTAACACAAGCGCCAAGTGCCTCGATGAATCAGACAAGGCCAGGTATGAATCCACAGCTTCAACAGCAGCTATTGATGCAGCAAATGCAAATGAGAATGCCCAGCCAGCATGGAGTTCACCAAATCATGTCACAAAATATGCCCAACGGGCTACCAATGCAAAACGTTCAAGCAAACCAATCACAACAGTTAACAAAACAAACATTGCCAAATCAAGTCCAACCTAGTTCAATGATGATCGGACAACAAGCCAACAGTAATAATCCAATGTTCATGCAAATGGCCAACATGAGAATGCCTTTAGTGCAAGGTCAGAATCAATCAAACCAAACTAGCCAAGGATACCAAATGAATATGCATAGTCAAAACCCTCAAATTGCACAATTACCCCACAGTCAAGCACCAGGTCAAATACCAGTTTCTGGGCAACCTGTGATTCAAGGTCAAGCCAGCCAAATGCCGCAAAATTCGCAAGGTAATCAATCACAGGCGAATCAACAACAAATGCAACAAGGACAGGGTTTACCAATGCAAGGTAATCCAGTATCAACACAGAGCCAAGTAATAATGCAAGGGCAAATGCCTCATGGGCAAAATATGTTACCTCAAAATCACATGATAAGTCACGGCCAACAAATGCTACATAATCAAGGACAACAAATGCCACCCAACCAAGGCCCACAAATGCCTTCTAATCAAGGCCAACCAATGCCACAACATCCGGGCCAACAATTGCCGTCTCATCAGGGCCAACAAATGCCACCCCATCAAGGTCAGCAGTTGCCACCTCAGGGTCAGCAATTACCACCTAACCAAGGTCAAATACCTCTAAATCAAGGTCATCAAATGCCAAACCAAATAAATCCCGTACAAGGACAAATGGGCCCGCAAATGATGCAACAAGGTGCTACTAATCAGTCCGCGTCACAAATGCCCGGAATTCCACAGATGTCTAATCAAGCCCCTCAACAACAATCTGTACCACAAAATATTAATCAACAAATGAAAAATCAGAGCCAAAATTTTGGTAATGGTCCCCCGAACCCTCAAGCACCTCCCAACCAACAATCCCAGCCAGTACAGACACCTGTTAAATCAGAGCAAAACAATAACACAGCGGAACTCATAAGTTTTGACTGAACTAGCATAATGTGACTTAGATATTTTATTTATTCAAATGTATATTAAATAATTATAGACAGATTAAAAAATTGCAATAAAGCAATAGAAATTATAGGAATTTAATATATAAAATTTAAAATAGTGATAAAAACTTTATGTTCACACGTAAGCTTACTATTAAAATTGTGTTATGTAGGTGTAACATCGTTTCATGGTTTTCGTATTAATGTAGTTCGTTAGTATGAAATTATAAAAATGTTTTGTGCAAACAGCAATCTGTAATTTCTGCCACTGTCGACAATATTTGAATAAATATAAATAAAGTAATCCATTAATACCTGACAACGGAATTTAAAGATTGAAGTCTATGTGGTAATTACTATAATTTATGGTGTAAGTGCTGATTAAAAAAATTAAAAACTTAATTCGCTTTACAATAATATAACCTCAAATGAATATAGAGGCACTAAAGTACTAAGAAATTACTTTCATTTTTTCATTTATTATTTTTTAGTGTTGCCACGAAAACTTGTTACACCTAATAATTTACAGTGTACTAAATTAATAGAGTCACATCACAATATAATTTTATTCACCTAGATGTTTCACAATATTCTGTTTTAGTTATGTCTTGTAATCTATGTAAATGTGCAAATACTTTAAATTTTAAATGCTATGTTTTGTTAGAACAGAAATTTTTTTTTTTTTTATTTTTTTTAGTAAATTTTATTTTTTAAGAACATGTATGTAAGACTTATTATGTAAAATACCAATAAAGTTAAAAGTTTTATATATATGTGGTTATTGAGTTTAATTTACAAATACATAATTAAATGTTTATATTACATACATACATACATACATACATACATACATACATACATACATATCTTCACGCCAAGTTCCTTACGGGGTATGTATGTATGTTTATATTACTTAAATAAAAAAACGATTACAATACATACCTATATATCGGTAGGTAGAAATGATCGAGTGCAAAGAGCCACGATTTTTTCCGATCTGACTAGCTCTCTTAACTCTTCCGTACAAAAATGCCGGTTTCAGAGACTTAACACCAGCGTCGGATAATGCCCGGGCGTTTTGACTTCAGAATATTTATGAAAAACACTCAGGTTAAAAGAATAATGTAGTCCATGAAGCTATAGATTACTCCTGGAGGTTACACGTCATCTGACAAATACTTATGTCATTCCAAATATCATCACTAGTTACTGTAGGTATAAATATTTTAAAATAATGAAAAAAGACTAGCCCACTGAGTTTCTTCCCGGATCTTCTCAGTGTGAGACCGCGTTCTGATCCGGTGGTAGATTTAGTGTTATATAAAAGCGTTACAAGTGCTTCTTGTAGGTTAACGTGACATAAAAATATTTTGATTTCATTTGAAATATTGCGGACTCCTTCTAATGTCCTGGCCTGTGTAACTGAGTTGCTTTACAAATTTTCACAATACACACAGAACCCACTCCGAACGAAACTTCTCACAGATATTAACCTAAATTAAAAATTTTCAATTACCTCCCAAGAAACCTACATGTAATGTGGCTAAGCTCCAGTCGGCTTTTAAACAAATCTGCATCGAAATCGGTCCATCCGTTCAAGTTGTGATGCCATAGACAGACA
>NJDC01002516.1:57452-78619 GCA_002245475.1 Calephelis virginiensis
AACTTAGCCGATTTTTTGGCTATTTACAATACTTATACGTTTCGTTTTACGTTAAGACGGTCTAGCTACATACATTTTACCATTTTAAACATAAATCTAGACAATAGAGGTTAATTTAGACATAAAATTCACATAAATTATGATTACAAAACAACATGCTCAAAAAACCCCTTCAAACATTCTAAATCTATTTAAAAACATCATTTTCTATGTTAAAATAATCATATTAACCAAAACAAAGTATATAGGATCATAATTATATACAAAACATCGTTATTTACTCAAAATAAATCACTCATATATAAATTTTTACTTATACTCAAAAATGTCCATAAGGTACCAACGCGTGCCATCCTTCGGATTGGGTCACTCTCGCCGATACCGTCTAGTTGTCTATGGTCGTATGCTACTGTCTTTGGTCGTCGTGCACAGATAGGCTTGCCACCTATCACATTGTGGGACTTAGTGTCTTCGGCTAGTCGTGGGTGCCGTGGTTGTGCCTCTGCCTACAATTTCGGGGATATGGGCGTGAAGATGCTTAAAAAGTTAAAATTGATTGTTGATTCATTTTTTGCCAAAAAAATTTAACTTTCGTAAATATTGAACTCCAAATAGTTCTTTTCTATCTATAGTTCAAAAACAAATGTTCATTTCCATTCATGTAAAGATATTAGTTAGTTATCAAATAATATTAGTATGTTATCTAGTTTTTTGACCAGAGTGACCAGGGGATGACGTACGGGAATTTTGTTTTCTGAATTCCCGCTTGTCACTGGGGGGGACAAATTAGAAGGTGACATGCGGGAATGACCGCTATACTTTTAGTAGATTTGATTGCTAGTTTTACTCACATATATAACGAGTATTAGACATTAACAATGTACAAAATAGATTGGGCAGCCTATAAATGCACAATTGTCTAAATTTGGCAATTTATGTATTATTATTATTATATATATGTATTATTTCTATCTGATGTCTATGGTATTTATATATATTCACAATTTCAGTTGCTTTAAAACTATAACAAGAAATTTGACCATTTCCCTTTTCAAACTGAAAGTATGCTTAAGTTTCTTTGAGAAAATAGTAATAAATTTTATTTATATCTGTTTCTAGAGACTACTCGGAAATCCTGGTACCTCGCACAAGTTCACAAAAATGTCCAGATTCTTACTACAGTGCCTTTAATTCATGGCTTTTGGGAAGGTTGTTTTATGTGTGCTCAGTGAAAGAACTTTCAAGGTAATTCAAAGACTTCAAAATAGTTGTATTTGATTCTAATACTTATTGGAGTGTAGATATTTTATTAGTACCTACTACCTATATGAAATGGATTTAGTTTATATGTTTCACAAAATTTAATAGTTAGATATATATATACACATATAGGGTATTTTTTTTTGTTTTAACAATAGTTTTAATTATTAACAGTGATATTCAATTTATGACATCAGTGGCTATCTATCTTATGCCTGTAGCTTCCTTTGTATGCCATTTTACAATTTGTTTCTTTTATTTTAATCCATATATCCGCTTCACACCATATACATTGCTTACCTACATTTTTAATCTTATTTAAACTAAAGTGCTAACAATACAAACTGGTAAGAATTTCATAAAAATGTTAGAAGACGAGATTATTCAAAAAATAACTGTGTTAATAAAGTTAGATACAACATTCTTACTATTTATTAACACATTAATAAAAGACATAAATATGTGTATTTGTTACTACTGGTTGTAGAGTTATTGCCTGGCTAGATGAACCTTTTAGAGCTTTATTCCTGTCTTTGTAGTGACAATGTTTGCCAGTGTGACCTTTCAGTCTAGAGGTTGCTGCTAAACTTTTAGTTTGGTCTAAAACCCTAGCTACACCACAGCCACATACTAACTTGAATGTTAGTCAACAGCGATTGCAAGCCATGGTTGTCTCTTGCCATCAGAAAGGCCATCAGGAACTTGGTCAATGATTTGTCCAATAAAAAGTCATCAATTATCTTGCTATACCAATTTTCTATATTGTTTTATTTACAGTATACATCTAGCCAGTAAGGAAGCTCAGCTAAAAATTTTGAACATTTTATGCACAAACAGAGCATCGTTTCATAAAAAAATGCAAAAGGAATACCATGACATATTAGTTCAACTTGTGCAGTTTTATAAAGAGCAACACAATAATGACAGAAATAATGTATTAATTCTCAAACATTTTATCCCAGAAAAGAATAATCTTCCTCATGATATTACTCTAGAACCAATTTATGTGAAAGTAAAAGATGTTGAAACATGTAAGATTTTGCTAAATATAATTTTGGATATCATATCAGAAAGCCTACCACCGTATTTAATTTACGAAGAGAAACACAAATGTCTTGAGCAAACTTTATTTAGTGACATATTAATGATTTTCAGAGATTATGATGTCTCTTTAAAGTATGACGTTTTTAAGTTTTTTACAATGTTAATTTACAGAGTAAATGAAGAATATGTATGTTCATTTTATAAATGTTTTCCAAATACATATAAAAATGTATTGATGTGCATAGAAACAATGTTAGAATGTATCGGTGTACTTTATGAGAAGAATGAAACAAATGATTTGTACTTACAAAATTTTAATTCAGTATTACTAAAATTCATGACTATAGCTGATAATGAGTGTGTAGAAAAACATCACAATATTTTTAAGACAATATGCACTCTTATATTAAGTGAACAAAATAGGATATTTAATAAAGAATTAAAACTACACTGCTATTCTAGGAGCAATCAATTTGAGTTACCAAGAGAGGTACTTAATTTACAAGGAATGAGTGCTGAAGAAATTGATGAGGTGTGTCCTTATTTCACTAAGAAAATTGTTTTACATATAAAAGAAAACATTACAGACATTGGTTATACAGAAAGTTGGCATTATACACAAGTTATATCGGTAGCTATGTGTGTAAAAGCGTGTCAAGATAATATAGATAAAATAGTTGCCTTTGATCATTTAGAGAGATGTGTTTCTGCATTGCGTATTTTACTCTACGTACAGTATGAAGCTTCTCGTCAACATGTATATACTGAACAGTTGGTAGACATAGGAAGCATTTTGAGATCACTTACACATTATGTTCAAAATTGTAGAAGTCAGATAGTGAAAGACCTCAATTTTTATAAATCCATATCTAATATTATTTTAAGCATACAGTGCCTTACCAGATATATAAGTGCTGAAGATACGAAAGAACTGTATGAAATGCTTTTGCTTAAGACATCAATACATTTTTTTGAAGATGTGGATAGTTATGTAAAATTAAAACTGTTGGAGAACATATTAATTATAAATATATTATTTAGAAATCACGATGACTTTCGTTTTGTTATAGAAACACTTTTGAAATGTTTACAAAAAGATAAGAATGTTTCCAAAGAAGTAAGATATTTTTTTTTAATCTCGCTAATTTCTACTCAATTATTGTCTTATTAATAAAAATCACTTACTCCAAGTATTATCATGCTTGCTACTGTACTTACTGTACTGAGTAACCAAATGTTTAACTTAATAACTACAACGTCATTCATGAATATTGTGTAAGCATAGAATAACATCTTGCTTGCAAGGGATTTAGGCGTAATATGTTATGACAAGAGACACAATACAAATTGTCGTTTGGTTTGGTGGGAACATTTAATGACTATTGTGAGATGATTTTTTAAACAAGATACAATGTAATGTTTTCTGAAATATAAATTACTTATCTTTCCTATAATCCTTACGCTGTCACTTTAATCATGTAGTGATATTCTTGAATTATCTTTCAATCAGACATCATTTTCTGATTGTTACTCCGTCTCTACTATCATTGAAATTTTATATGATGTCAACTTCAACCTTGCAGTAAAGTTAGAGCTTGTTTTAGCCTCTGTTTATTGATACAATGGTTAATGTGTAAATTTACTTTTAGCACCATTTAGGTGATAGAACTGAATGAACAAATACACATTATACAAATGTGAATATTCACATTGTAAATATATTATTAATTCCATGAATGAATGTTTCAAATTTTTATTGTGCACCAACTGCTATAATTACCAGAATTATTATTCTAGAAGTCCAGAAAGATTACTCAGTTTCTTGACAAAGTTATCCGCCTACATATTTACAAATAGTTACATACATATTTCATTTAATTTTTTCATGCTGGTCCAGGTCTGCTGAATAGAGTAGACAATCGACCTCTCTGCCACACGACAGCGACGCACCTATAACATCTATAGTGTCTACAGGCCATAGTTATCTCACCATCAAGAAGGCCATGTCCATCTTCACTGATCTCTTTAAAAAATACATATATTTTCGCTAAGTCCCTTGCAAGGTAGACATAATGGAGTGTAGTAGACTGAGTACAGTACGTATGGATAAGCACAGGTTTATCAATGTTCATCATTTTCCCCATTTATGTGACAACAGGTAAGATGTATTAAACATCTTACCTGTTGTTATAACAAAATAAATTTAAACTCATTTGTTGGTTAATGTTAACTATTATGATTTTTATTGATGGAAGATTGAATGTTTGAAAGCACAAAAATAATAGTTTTCTCAAATTTCAGGTCATATCCTTAAGTCCACTCTTTTTGTTAAACAATCATTTGTCACCAAGCAAGCTAATGGGAGACATTTTAATGCCCTTATTCATGACAAAACAACAAGAAGTTCAAGATGAGATTGCTAAAATATTGCCAGCTATTACTTGTTTGTCGCTAGATTGCACAACTGTTGTTTTAAACAATGGTAAAATTGATGGTGGCCATATCATATATACTAATAAAACAATAAACATAGCGATTGTTTGTTTAACATGTAATCATTTCACTGAATATCAGAAACTAGTGAATATTTATTCTAATGTTAAAAAGTATCAAGTGTTATGGTCATTTAATAATGATTTTGAACCTAGACTGGAGTCCGTTCACGATGGAATAAAAATTCTCCTTGGGAAATTCCTTAATAGCAAACATTATGTCAATTTAAATGATTGTTACTGGGATATGATTAGCAAAATATGTAATCACTTCTATATATTTGATTATGATGTTTCAACTGACATCATCTCCGATCAGTATTTACGTCAAGTTTTTAGAGCATTTGAGCCTTTCTTTGATGGTTCGCATGTAAGTATGTTTTGGTAGTCAAGTTTTAAAAACAGAGATGTTAACAACATAAAAACAAAAAAAAAGTATGTTTTGAGGACCCTGTATATATGACCATGTGAGACAACCAGGTTACAAAATAAACTAAAACTAAATTTAAATAACATATTACAAAATTAATTAGGTAACAAAATATTATTAATAAAAAATGCTTGATATTCTCTGCCAACTCCGGAAAGGACTTGATGTGGAAAGATATGTGTGATAAAATTAATATTGTTTTTTTAATAAAATTTGAAGGCAAACAAGCAGGCTAATTTACTGATTGTATGAACCAATCTGAGCTGGGGCTTCAAAGGAGTGGGCTTAGCATATCAAACCGATTTGTTTTTCCTGAAAAATGCAAATATCTCTAAGCGAGTGATGGTTGTAATTAAAAAGCATGTAAAAATTAACTTTTTCTGATAGTTTTCTGGACAGAGTGAAATTAAATATTAAACATTTAAAACATTTGAATCAAAATATTCCTTTTATCAAAGCAGTAGCATATTATCACTTGAATAAACTATTTATGTTTAATGGGAGAATAGGTAAGGTGGTTGCATCAATCCTGTGACTGACAATGACAATTTTTTGCTTCTGCTATTAAAATGATAGCTGATTTGATTTGAAACTTACATTATTACTTTCAGGAATCCGAAAATCCTGATTGGAGTAATAAAAAAGATATGCTATGTAATATGTGTATTAATTTACTAGTGAAGTGCACTAGAACAAGTTTGGAAGGAAATGACTTTACGCAACAAACACTCACACTAGACTGTGTCAGAGACTTGGGGTTAAATAATAATGAAAAATGTATAGTACCAGTGACTAAGCTTTTGATATACTTCATTATGTATCCACAGTGTTCCCTCGCTCCTAAAGCCATTATTTATCTGAGAGATGTCTGTGAATTTCATGGAAGTACCCCCAATCAAGTATATCACAGGTATAAAAAGGATTATTGTAAACTCTTCGTCGAATGTAGCCTTTACAACGGGAAAGACTTCGCTATTTATTTGCTCAAAGTCGTAAGAGCATTTGGTTTTGTCGGTTATAGGGATTTCATATCTAAAGATGTACATCATTTACTTCCATATTTGATCCCATATGCTGTCTCTGTGAAAGAAGTTACGTCTATGATTGAGGAAATTGCAGGATTAGTGCAATGTTCGGTATCAGAATTCTTGGTGGAGAGATTTCCGCATATCTATGTTCATGTTCATCTCACTGAATCTGCTGATATGGCAAAAAAGTGTAATGTTATAATGGAAAAACTGACAAAATTGTCAATATCCAATTTAATTAATAGGCATTTTCGAGTTATTCTCACAGAATTCCTATTACAGTACTGTACCAATCCAGAAAAAGTGTTAAACGCTTGTCGGTATTTGGCTTGTCATGATCCAGATGTTTCTACTCCGGCAGGGTCTACATCTATGAGTATAGCTCAAATTGCAGACTTTTTGAACCCAAAATTTTTGGGTGTTCTCGCTTATTTTGATCATAAGTTAGTTAACAGTAAAGTTGCTTTATCTGTGAAAAGAAAAGCATTGACAAGTTTTCCTGATATTTTACAATTGATGGGAGCGAAGTATTTAACACCCTTAAGATATAAAGTGCTTGCTACGTTACGTTCGGCGTTACCGTTAGCAAAAGAGTTTCCTAAAATACTTGCAGCAGCTTGGGCAGCATTTGTTCATAACATTGACACATTTTCTTTAGGACCTTTACTGTCGACTCTTGCTGTTTCCTTATTACAACAGTTGCAGCATGCCCAAGAGGAAATTAATAAGATTTTCCATTTCCTGGTCATAATGAATGAAAATTTGTTGTGTTCGTATATTCCCGATTTGTTTTTCCTGAAAGATTCAAATATTTCTGAGCGACTGAAGGTTGTAATTAAAAAGCATGTAAAAAGAACTTTGCCTGATAGTTTTCTGGACAGAGTGAAATGGTATTTGAAACATTTGAATCAAGATATTCCTCATATCAAAGCAGTTGCATATTCTCACTTGAATAAACTACTTAAAAGCAATAGGACTGAAATACATAAAGCTATTTTTGGAGGAAAGTGCATAGATCCAGTAATTGTAGAGCTTATAGAAATTTTACTTACAGGTAAGTTTTTAAGCCCAAGTTAACGATTTTTTTAATGTCATTAGATATCGAACAAGGACACGGCTCTCCTAATAGTAAAAGGTGACCGTGGCCTATTGATACCAAAGTTTTTATAGGTGCGTCGCTTCCCTGTGTCTGGGTATTAGGCTTAT
Organism: Calephelis virginiensis; assembly: GCA_002245475.1. Classification (NCBI taxonomy): domain Eukaryota; kingdom Metazoa; phylum Arthropoda; class Insecta; order Lepidoptera; family Riodinidae; genus Calephelis; species Calephelis virginiensis. The sequence continues at coordinate 64,913 of NJDC01002516.1, forward strand.
ACAAGTCTACCGGCTACCCTACCCTCCGAAAAGGAACACGACACTGCGGAAGTCGATAGAGGCACAGTACTCACCACCAGTGCTCTTGTTGATGATGACCCATGTAACCTATGCTCGCCTTTTACGAGCTTTCTGGTCCTCGCCAGGCAGGCAGATGGTCTTCTACACATAGGGCCCAGACCACCATGGAAGAAAATTTGCTATCAATAATTTACTCGAAATGTATTAATTAACATTCTATACATATTAAACAACTTGAACTATTACGGAAATATTTATATGATTCTGTATTTTATAACCTAATAGTGCTTTAAAAGATTCCCATTTTCATTATTCTTGTCTTTGACTCTTGCCTAACAATTGTATTTCTAGAGTAATTTAATTGTTAATTAGAATGTTTTGATTTTTATTCCTTAATTTTATTTTGCAGTTGACCCCTTTCCAATCTTTCCATCCCTTGGCTTGAATCTGTAAGTAATAAAAAAACACACACCAAACTGTTCCATGTATATTTTTTTATATAAGAGGAGGCAAACGAGCAATTGGTTATGGGATGGAAAGTGATCACCTCCGCCCACGGACATCCGCAACACCAGGAGTATCACAGATGCGTTGCCGACCTTTAAGGAATGAGTAAAGGAAGGAGGTGTGATTTGTTCGTTCAAAAATTCGACGATTTGATTGATAAACATTAGATGTTATGTAATAAAAGATAAATAAATGTTGATGTTTTTAGGTTGCAAGGACTCGGATGTGACAGTAAGCACTGCAAGTGGTCTGTGCCTTGGTCAATTAGGAGCAATAGAAGCTGGCCATCTTCCTAGGCAATACGTACAATCTGATGGTACAGCTTTTGCTTTCACTATCAATGATAACTGCTTCGCTGCGACTGCGCTCTTGGAGCTTACAAGAGCTTTCCAATACGAAAAAGATACTACGGTATGTTGATTTGATGGAAGCTACTCTTAATATATTTTGTTTAAACAAAGTAAATTGTAAGTACGAGTTTGGAGTAGCCTCTCGTAAAGTCCATTCTCTAAGATACGGACGTTTTCTTCTATTCAAAGAAAGTTGCAATCTCTGTATACTCACAAGTGAACTAAGAAACAGTAACCGGTGAGCTTTTCACATGATAGTAAATTATAAGTGATACATACAACAGAAAGTGTATTTTCATTTAAAATTTGATTACTTGAAACTTTCACTAAGCGCCGGCGTTAGAAAATGTCAACTGAAAGTATAAATAAGAAACTGTCTATTTACATTGAAATGCATTTATGTTATAAATATGATTGCTGACTCTGTTATATAAACTGAAAATATTTTGGCAGTCAAGTGTCTCAAGATCAAACTTTGCTCATCAAATAAGAGTTTACCGTAAATTAATATTCTTAAATATAGTGACCAACCTTTCTATTTATTTTTTTTTTGTAACCTAACCTGGGGTTTCATTTTTATATTTTAATTTGTAAAAATGACCACAAGTCCATGTAGATATAGTAACACTATCTTAGTAGATGGAGATAACTTCCTAAGAAATGAAATGTAATTTATTTATTTGCGATGTGTTAAGAAGTAGTTATAAGATAGTTAAACATACCAACATATTCTACCTCTTTGTGGTGTGCAGATATTTAATTAATATTTTTGTAAATGAACTATTTATAAACATTTTAACATTTAAATAAAAAAAAAGTATCTTCACGCCCATATCCCCGAACAGGTAGGCAGAGGTACAATCAAGGCACCCACGACCAGCCGAAGATACCAAGTCCCACAATGTGATAGGTGGCAAGCCTATCGCCAACCGGGCACAATTCCAATCCCGACCAACTTTTGTTTTATTAGAAAATTGGAAAAATCCAATTTTCTTTTTGTTGGCCGACCCTGGACCTCATGCAGTCAAGTCCAACACCCGGACCGCTAGACCACAGAGGCGATAACTTGAATTGAATTTAAATTGAACTGATTTTCTCCTTATTAATCCTTATGTACTATATGACAACTATATTATCGATATGCATTATTTTTACAAACAATTAAAAAAAACACAAACAAAATATGAGAAAACCAAGACAAATGTCATGATTTTGATGTGGACCTAATGAAATCAAACACAATCAGACTAGTTTTTTTTGAGTTATACTTAACTAGCTTTTACCCGCGGATTTGCTGGGTCATCACTCTCAATCACTCATTTATATCTATTACAATACAATTTTAAAGATAGATTAATTTTGATATTTTATTTTATATACTATACACTAACACCGATTCCAGCCCTAGCCAGTCAGGATAAGAAATGGCAAATGGCGAACAGACTTGCCACCTGTCTGCCTCTTTCAGTTTTTGGACAGTGACATTAAAACAGCAAGCAAATCAGGCTAACTATAAATAAATCTTAAGTGTGTCTTTCGGTGTTTTTGATTTGTTTATGATAAGGCAGCGAATAAGCATGCGGCTCTCCGCGTTGGTAAGAGACAACCGTAGCCTATAAACTCGATAGATATGGCAGTTGCATCATTGTCCTATGGCTGGGATGTAAGTCTATTCTGCAAGTATATCGACTCGCCTGTAATCCAGTCGGGAACTCGACAATGTCATTACGGGAGGAATGGCGGTGGATCTCTATTCGGGCTAGTTCTTGACTAGCGCTTTGCCACCAGCGGTCTTGCTTGCTTCTTACGAGTTGCGAGAAGTAAGTTACAAGAGTTGAGAGAAGCAGATGATGCCTTCTACTCAGGGGATCCGGATTAGCATGGGAAATTTCCATGCTGGTCCATTTTTTTCATCCTGCCATAAGTATTTCATGCTTCACTTTTTACAGCATATGGACTGTTATGCATTGACGATTCAAGAAATATTAAAAATATACGAAATATCACCGACTGGTAGCAAGAAAGATGTATGGTTTAGCTTTTCCGAAAATTTGATTCAGATCATGACACCACTTTTGAGTTCTAGGTGAGTTTGAGCAATATAATTTTTGAAAACTATTTTTTAGGATGAATAATAATCATAAGCTTTAAAGAAAGCAAGAAATTGCTTCATTTATAAATTTAACTCTCGATAACGTGGAACTGGTGGTAATTCTGATAGTCTCAAGCTAAACTTATTTTAAATGTATGCTATCTTTTCTAATGAAACAAAAAGAAAAGATACGTTTTAGACTTCTCGGATTAGTCTGGACACGTCAACTTCTGAAGTTTGTAATCATCGTTTTCTGAGAAATACATTAAAAGTCTGTAGAAATCTAATCCGCCAGCACTAAACGTGTTTTGTCTCTTTCTATTAATTTGGTTGGAAGAAGATAGCGACAACTTAAAATTAGTTAAGTGAGTGCGCTGCTGAGTTAACATCATTTGTCTGTTGAGGAAATGGGGAGTAAATTTCTATCTTCATGTAGTTATACCCTGTTTTTCGATTACATCGATACATTGTTCAATGTATTTTGCTATACCACTTATAATACTGTCAAATGAGTTTAACTCACTTCAAAATACAATCTGCTTTTATTTTAATTTTGTCAAAATAATTAAAAGGTGTGGAATTTAAATGATCAAATATGTGCTTATAAATTTAATTTAACAGAAATTTAAGTAATATTTTTATTTATAAATTTAGGTTTAATAAATTATGTTTTAGATACACACTGGCTTACCCATTTCAACCTAAGAAGGCACATCCTTTGTTTGGTTCTGCATATGCTGCAACATTTTTGGAATGGGCTCACAAGTAGGTTTTTAATTTTAATTTTTGTGGCACAATCTTAAGAGTTGTACTTTATTTTTTTTATACATTTGAAAGACAACGGTACATTAATGTTTTATGATGTGAAGTCTATCATATTTACTATCTGTAACCAGCGGCTTCGCCCTCGTTAAATTCGGATGAAAGCTATATCTTTCAAGTTGAATCTAACTGAACTTAATTTGGTTAAAATCAGTTAAGTAAATAAGAGTCCATTGCGGAGAATCAATGTGACGAGTACTCTATTCGTATTAAAATTTATTTTTTTAACCCTATTATTTATTTAACCTTATTATTTATTTATTTAACCTTTTTTTAACTCTAATTTCAAGAAATAGCATGGCAGTGTTATTTTATGTTACATAAAAAATGATATGTTTAAACGCAAACTTTGTGTCTCCTCCTCCTCTCTCCGCGACCATGCAAGTTGGCGGTAATTCATTGTATAAGTTATATTTATATCATTAATTATAACGGCATGTGTGAAGTATGGCGCCACGTATGCTTTCTTGGTTTTTCTATTAGAAGTAAATTAGAAAAATGAAGAAATACGACTCTATGACTGAGCGAACACATTCCGCCTTACCACGCCAGTTTACCCTGTACTGTTAACCAATAAGATGCTACACGTGGCAGTGGCAGCATGCTATTGGGTAAAATACATTAGACAGTATTTAGTAAAACATGTGTTCAACGATGGTTTAATTTTTTTTTGCAGACGGATTATGTGTGCGTTGGAGTTGACTGTAATTGAACTACCCTTTAAATTGAATTAAATCTGCGTCGCAGATGTAGTTATAATGTAGAAATATATAACCTTTCTATATCATTTAAGTATTTCTACTTTGTTTTACTAATATGTGAAAATGCTTATCCTGTCAAGTAATTATATTTGATTAGTGGTCGCCCTTTGATTAATTATAAGTTATTCAATATAAAATATTTTTGATTAGAACGCCAACTTCATTTATCAAGATCAACTACTTGGTTTCCAAACTTTATGAATGTAGTTTGCGCACCATCTGTAATATTTTATAGTTATCAATATATTTATTTGTGTATTATAAAATGCACGGTAGTGTAGTGTACGTAATGTTTTATTTTTTAATGTACATTTTATAATCTTTATTATTGAAAAATATTAGCATTCTGCAGTTCTCTTACACATAAACTATAAGTATGCCAAATTTCACACTCCTTGGTCCTTGCAACTTCCTAAAAAAAAGAGTAAAGTTTTTACTTTATATATTAATACTAGCTGTTACCCGCGGCTTCGCCCGCGATAAATTGAGATGTAAGCTATCCTATCTCTCAAGTTGGATCGAACTGCACATGGTGTGCGAATTTTATTATAATCGGTTAAGTGGTTTAGGAGTCCATTGAGGACAAACATTGTGACACGAGATTTATATATATTAGATTATGATAATTAACACAAGCACATAATTTGTTACTTTGGAGATTTGCGTAATTTGTGCAATGATATTTGTTGTACATAGTTGGGCTGGTCAGCTGATACCATTGATAGAGTCGGAAAGCATTCGGGAGCTTCTAAGGACAGTACATCCTAGTATGCGGCGTGACGTCAGGACTCTCTTTCTATTTCTTCCTTACGTGCTCCTTCATGCTGTCATGTCCAAGACTAATGTCGAATACATACAAGAGGAGATAACAGCTGTAATAGGTAACATTTGCCTATATTACATAATATATAAGATTGTATATATGTAGTGTTTTTAGCAGAGAAAGGAGAAAATGTGTGCAGGTAAAAAAGTAAATGGAGAAGAATGGGTTGGCTCTTTCAAAGAAACGTTTTGAGTCAGTGTGCTTGACTCGCTTATGCATAATTCTGTCCCTATCCCAAAGTTACTTTATGGAAGCGAGTGTTGAGTGTGTCAGAAAAAACATTGAATGAGAGATCTACGGAGAATCTGTGGTACGCTGACCTAATGCGGTCGCAACAGTGAGATTCGAGAAAGAGTGGTGTCAAAAGAAAGCGTTGGTGTCAAAATGAGAAAAAGTTATTTTGGTTCGGTCATATGGAAAGAATGACTGATGAAACATATGAAATAGATATACAATGCTAGTGTGGATGGGATGTAGGTACCAAAATAGACCTAGGTTGATATACCATGACCAAATTAACGGGGTATATCCGAAGGTGGTATCAAGAATCACCGAGACCAGCGAGTTTGAATGAAAAGAGTAAAGAATATGAAAGAAGCTAGACTAGGTTTGCAAGGACCGTGACTGGATATTCTGTATATCACGTTAGGAACTTGGCGTGAATATACGACTTTATATATGTATAGATCTTACAACATTGAGTGACAAATGTAGCTGAAAAATATCGAATATTCATAGCAAAACAAAATATGACGGTGTTACTGTAGGTAAAATTTTACTAACGCGTCTGCTTTGTTCAAGATCGTGGACAAGCAACTGTACCTCCAGATAGCAAGACACATCCGTCGCTTTTAGATACCAAAAATGACACTGGTGCGACTCTATCTTGTAGCCGGAATCTTAACCCAAGTATGTAAGTCTGCACTAGTAGAATAACACAAATTATTAGACAACACACTTTCTGTTAAAATAAGACTTCATATTTTTACGTTTGTTAGAAAGGATTATAGATTCACATTCACTTAAAGCTTTAAGAGATGGTCTCAACTATGTGTTGCTATTTACCTTTTCGCCTCTGTGGTCTAGCGGTCCGGCGTCGGACTTGACTTCATGAGGTCCCGGGTTCGATCCCCGGGTCAGGCAACACAAAATAGAAAATTTGAATTTTCAATGTTCTAATAAAAATAACGTTGCCCGGATTGGATATTTGTCAGGTTGGCGATATACTTGCCACCTATCACATTATCGGACTTAGTATCTTCGGCTAGTCGTGGGTGCCCTGTTTGTGCCTCTGCCTACGTCTTCGGGGATATAGGCGTGAAGATACTTTAGTTTACTTCCTTTTTTAATTACCTTTTCTATGTGAGATGTCAAAGAACAAGCACTCGTCTCTTCCAATGGTAAGAGACAACCGTAGCCTATATGCACCCTGGATGTTACAGGTGCGTCGCTGTTTTGTAGCCAGGCAGTTAGGCCAATTGTAAAAGTCCGGACCCTAACATTTGCACTGGAACTTATTGTGGAGTCATAATAGTGTCAGGAATAGTTAAGGTGGTGTATCCTTCCCCGAGCAAGCTGTTGCACAGTGCTTTACCGCCGGTAAGATTTTTGTATTTGACAGGTTAGCGAACAAGCACACAGGTATCCTTAAAGGTCCTGATGATAAGATACAACCGGGGGCGTTATATACCATAGGTGCGTCACTGTCCTGTGTCCGGGATACTAGGCCATTTGTGTAAGTTTAGCGGCTACACTACTCTTTGAACCGGAACATGACAGTTATCATGGCAGGTAGAATAGGTAAGTTAATGGATCCTTACCCGGGCGAGTTGCTACTTATTACACTACCACCAGTGGGCTTGTTGGCAATGGCCTATTTAACCTACGTTTACCTCTTACGAGCTGCCTCAAAGAGAGAGATGCAGATGGTTTACTCTACTCAACGGAACCCAATCGATACTTGGAAATAGTTAAATAATATTTTTTTTCACTCCTTTTTGAGGTAAACGCTTGTACTTATCCACTATACACTTTATTTAATATTTTTTGTTACTCTATAGCCAACTGGTTTCATTTTTTTACAGTACTACTATTTATCTTTATTTATAAAGCCCTGATGATGCTGTAAAAAGTGAAACCCGTTGGCTATAGAGTAACAAAAAATGTTAAATAAAGTGTATAGTGGATAAGTAGAAGCGTTTACCTCAAAAAAGTGTGTATACAATGGAATTCCACCAAGTGCCGACGATGGCAAGTATAGATTCTAATTTTTTTTCTAAATTGAACAGTTGTGTCGCCGTGTTGTAATATTTTCCATTTCATTTACTTATTATTGTTTTGTACTTAGGATCACAAAACGTTGGAACTACAAATACAGTAGCACATGAGAAATCGAAATATAAAATGTTACGACACATCCGAATGACGCCCAATATGAACACAGTGCAAGCGGAAGAAGGTAATCAGGTAAATTGGCCTCAATAATAGTTCACTACGACTTCCCGAACATAAGGATTGTCTGTAAGTACTTGTATATTGACGACACGATGTTGTCAGGGTACTTACATAAACATAATTGTTCATTATCCCTTCTAATATCATGAACGCAAATGTGGGTTTGTTCCTAACATGCGAAAACTACTTAACTATTCATCACGAAACTTTGTATATTTTGTATTCTTGGAGCTGGTATTGAAACTAACAAAGGGTATTTTTAATAACTTAAATGCCAGCAAAACCGCGGGTAAAAGCTAGTTAAGTATAACTCAAAAAATACCAGTCTGATTGTGTTTGATTTCAATAGGACCACATCAAAATCATGACATTTGTCTTGGTTTTCTCTTGGTTTGTAAAAATAATGCATATCGATAATATAGTTGTCATATAGTACATAAGGATTAATGAGGACAAAATCAGTTCAATATTTTGGAATTCATCAATCACAAACACATCTTTGTGCATCACTTGCAAACGTGTGTGTGTGTGCAAGCGTACATGTACGAGTGTGTGGGTGCTTGCGCGCGTGCGTGCTTGTATGTATGTGGGTGTATGTGTGTGTTTATGTGCGTGCGTCTGTGTATCATAACTTTGGAACGTATAGACCGATTTTGATACGGTTTTTTTTGGTGGAAAGTTGATGTGATCGAGATGATCAAGGTGTCGGGGTTATAAATAAAAATAATTTTATTATGGTATGAGTATCAGTTAACACATATAAATTATGCTTGTAACATAATCCAAAGGTAGCATTGTAATTATGTATTATATTAAAACCTTCTTTAAAACTAATTTATTTACAATCTATATGTTAATACCTGATGCCAAAACTTTGGTCCCCTTTTTACGAAAATAAAATTTGGCACACTTATAGCTTATGTGTAGGAGAAGTGCAGAACGCTAATATTTTTCAATAATATTGCTTATAAAGTCCATTGAAACAATAAATAAAACATTACCCACACTACCATGCATTTGACACACACAAAATAAATATATATGATAACAATAAAAGATCAGAGATGGCGCACTAAAGGGTTTGGAAACGAAGTATAGTTGGTCTTGAGAAATGAAGATGGCGTTCTTATCAACAAGATATTAATAAACAAGATATTGCTTCTACAAGGTAATTGAAGTACTCACCATCGATCTTTTATTGTAAATAAATCTGACGTGACGCTTTAGGATATGTTGACCCTATTTTTTTTATATATGTTGTATATCCTATCCATATTTGTAAGAATAATCGTGCGCCGCCATTAAAAAAAAAAACACAAAATGGCGGCGGTTGACTAAGCCCCAAAGGTTTGAACCTTTGTCTTGAGAAATGAAGATGGCGTTCTTATCAACAAGATATTAAAATGTATTATGGTCGAATTTCGACCAACGGGCGACAACTAGTATAAATAAAATAGTAATATAATAAAGACCTATATTGCAGGTTAAATGCAGTAAGACAATATACACCTTACTGGACTTTTTGAACCGTTGGCTTTTGGAATGGACTCACGTGAAACAGCGACCGCTGGAGAATGAAAATTATAAGTAAATATAATTTTTTATCATAATTCCTATTAATTCTATTCTTTGCTCCTGAGCAAGGAAGTAACTAACATGAAATTTAGTTATTTGTCAATGAAAAAAAGTGTAAATGAAAGAGTATCTCTGTTAAAGAAGCGTCCGAGAAAAACTGGTGCAGCGGTTGTAAACTTATTATACTATCGCTTTTATAGTTATGTCAACTTGCATAAAAATCAAAGTCGGAAAAATATTTATGAGTGAATTGTTCCTTTTTTCTAGTGGTAGTTGCGTACACGCAATTTTAAAAGTTTTGACCATCACTCCTCCAAGTGCTTTAGTTTTATAACCAAGTTTACACGAGTTTCTAGATATTGTGCTTAAATTTCAAATCTAACGTTTTGAATCTACACAGATTTTAAGAATTCGACTTTTAACAGGCTATAGGACCAAAAAACGCTTAGAGAAACCTGATATTCCTTTCATTTGTAAAATAATTAGTCAAAAGTGATATTTTATTCAGGTGTCTAAAAACCGAATCCATGTTAAACAATCAAGAGATAATTAATAGAAGAAGGTGTTACTTTGCGGAAAAAAATTTATACTTAAATCTAAATAAAATTATTTAATTTGCAATTTAGCGCCAAAAATGTATACGTATTATTGCGTAACAAAACAGACAAAATAGTGCGCTAAGAATGAATTGGACTTACCGGAAGCTAAAACTCCCAAATACATCCAGCTCCATACAATACACACCACTAAACTTTTTTGGTAGCACCAACAATACACATACTACTAAAAACTCAACGTACGTTTCGCTTCGTAACCGAAGTATCATCAGGAGAATTCGACTGCACTCCACAAAGGTCGAGCAGATACTGGCGCGCGCGCATGCGACTCGCTCTATTTATAAGGTTTCGCGAGTTCGCGTGCGGGTGTGCTTTAGTGAGTACGCGTCGTGGGGGTATCACCGTTGTTGTTAAACATGTGTAGCAGGGGTGAGTTAGTCAAATTTGTTTGTTCGTTTAACAGTGTAATTGAGTCTTCGTTATTACATTTAATAATTTCTAGTTGTTCTAGTATATTTAATTTTAATCATTTATTACAAATATGGAGTAATTCAAAACTATGATCTGCTGCCAACGTATGCCCAGTGCCTATAAGATGTTTTGCAAAATGCGATTTATCTGGACGAATGTTTTTGACAGCCGATATGTGTTCCTTGTAACGAGACTCAAAACTACGACCAGTTTGACCAACATATACACTGTTGCATTCAGAACAATGTAGTTTATAGATTCCTGATTTACATTTTTTCTCAATTTTATCTTTACCGTTGCATAATATTTTTCTTAATGAATTTTGGGTTCTCAATGCAACATTGATATTATTACGTTTTAAATGTCGCTGAACTTTTTCAGAAGCTCGTCCTACGTAGGTCAAACTAGATTTTGTGGACTGCAGTTGAATTCTCCTGATGATGCTTTGGTTACGAAGCGAAACGTACGTTGAGTTTTTAGTAGTATGTGTATTGTTGGTGCTACTAAAACAGCTTAGTGGTGTGTATTGTATGGAGCTGGATGTATTTGGGAGTTTTAGCTTCCGGTAAGTCCAATTCATTCTTAGCGCACTATTTTGTCTGTTTTGTTACGCAATAATACGTATACATTTTTTGACATTTTTTGGGCGGAAAATTGCAAATAAAATAATTTCATTTAGATCAAGAGATAAAACGTATATAAAGATCGATTGGCATTTCAGAAACTGACTTCCAGACTCTTAACTTTAAATCTTTGTGTTTATGACACTAATAGCTGACCCTGTTAAATGTTGAACTTTAGCCTTGACTATTAGCTAAGAAGTGCTTGATTGTATTTGTAAATGAACGACTTAAATCTAGATGCTTTAAGATTTCAGCCTGGAATACGTATTCTGAACACCACTCAACAACGAAAAGCTATTTCTGAAGATAACGTAAATCTGTACTATTAAAAATATGATTTTGTTATATTTTTAGGGCAATAAATATGTTTGTTGAAAGATTTGACAAATTAACAATAGCTCGTGGAAATTTCGCTTGCGGGGAATTAGAAAGGGCGTTGCAATATTTGGAACTGTACATGGATGAAAAGAAAAGTCGCGTTCAAGAGCAGTTGCCGTTTTTGGCTGAGATATACGCGCTCTTGGATGAACCAGACTCAGTTGCTGGTGAGAACAACATGATTGATAGTAACATATACTGACTTCTCTTGACACCAAGTCCTTTGCGGGGTGGGCATTGTTTTGAGTACATGTGTTACTCCATCGTTGCAGACCAGCCTAGCTCCACATGCATTTCGGTCGGAGTCTCTTTATAGTAACAATTATCGATTGATATGTTATGGTTATTAATAATTCTAATTTTTAGACTCTGTCGGAGCTATTGATACCCCCGGGCCATGAAATTATCACCTGACTTAACTGATTGCAATTACATTTTTTTATGGCAAAAGATAACAAACAAGCCCGCGTTGTGACAGTAAGAGGTAACAGTAGTAGTAGCCTGTCCTGTGGCCGGGGCGTAATTACTATTGTGGGATTTTATCGGATACCCTACTCTCCAACATGACATTGTCATGATGGCGGCACGACTAGGTAAGGCGGTGGTGGATCCCTACCGGGCAAATTGTTCAAAAGCACTCTACCACCTCGTCTTGTTGGTAATGGACCCTTTCCGACTTTTCGCGCATCTTCCGAGCTGCCAGATAAGACGGCAGATGGTCTATTCTACACAGATGACAAGGACAAACACGGAGGTGCCAATTATTAGTTGATATTTCGCAATATTCATCGTCAAAAGATCATGCAATTTTATGGCTACTATTTTCATAAAACGTACACACTTGCACAAAGCAAACACATACACTCAACACGCACATACACTCACTACGGTGATCACTTTCCATTTGCTCGTTTGCCTCCTCTTGTATAAAAAAAATACGCGCATACACAATACACACATACACTCACAGCACACTGATACAACTTGTCAATACACACATACACTCACAGCACACTGATACAACTTCTGTCAACGAATAGTTTGTTTCCAGGTATTATGTCCATAAAACAGTCCGAGCCGTCGGTGAAAGAGCTGATCCAAGCTCAAGTGGTCACGGGACGGCTGCAGGACGCGGCGCTGTGCTACGAACGTTTGGCCCGGGAGGGGCAACTTGACAAACATAGTTTACGCGTAAGTTATTCTATTATTTTTATTTATTAATCATTATGCATATATTATTATGTATTTAAATGTCTTCATATGATAACGCACTCTTAGGCGGACCACAGAGTGTCGGGTCAAGACGCGTTCCATTGCCAACCACGAGTGTCGGGTGAAAGCGCGTTCCATTGCGTAGTACACTTAAGCATAAATCCGCTGCGATGCAGCATAGTGTGCGTTGCTATTTACAAAATGTATGAAAGCGATCCAGGATTAATGTGCGGCGATGCGCCTCTATGCGCCCGTCAAAAGTGTGTGCAATCCTTAAGTCCATATATACAGTCGTGGTCAACTAATTAGTCATTTATGTGCCCGATTATACCAAACAATAACAACTTATTAAACATTAAACCTCTTTACAGTATAGCTGATAGATTATCGTAGTGCTATTTGTTCAAATAATGCTGCTGGCTATTTAATTAGGGACACTGAGATATTGCGTTCTATTTTCAAAATTTGAATCTCAATACTTTTTTACTTCTTCTCTTATTGTTTCGTGGTAGTTTTGGCGGCAATCCCGATATTTACCCCAATCGAGCACCTTTGGCACGAAATCAAGATAAAAGTAGCCACTTATCGTACCACAACTTTAGATGAACTTAATGAAGCTTTTTGTGAGGCATGGGCAAACATTCCTGTCGAAACATGCCAGAAACTGATAATGTCTATGCCACATCGGTGTCAAGCGGTAATTACTAACAAAGGTTTTGCTACTGGGTACTGATTTTACACGTAATAAAATGGAGCTGTTAAAGATATTATAATACTGCAGATTATTAGTTTAGTTTAACTCTATTTTTCATAATAGTTTACTGTCCTTAATTAAATGTCCAGCTACAGAATTATACCTTAAAATTGAATACATGTTCAACCTTTGATATTAAATCGTTTTTTCTATTTATTTATTCTGTTATTTACAGCCATTTAAAGCATAATAATCGAACCAAATTATGCAAATAATAGTTACTGAGAAATCAATAGGGTTTTACATTTGTATGTACATAACCGGTTATTGTTCTTCACTATCTTGCATGTCCCTAATTAGTTGACCA
>NJDC01002516.1:79741-104282 GCA_002245475.1 Calephelis virginiensis
TATTTCATAATATTCATCGTCAAAAGATCATGCAATTTTATGGCTACTATTTTCATAAAACTTACACACATGCACACAGCAAGCACATACACTCAACACGCACATACACTCACTACGGTGATCACTTTCCATTTGCTCGTTTGCCTCCTTGTATAAAAAAATACGCGCATACACAATACACACATACACTCACAGCACACTGATACAACTTCTGTCAACGAATAGTTTGTTTCCAGGTATTATGTCCATAAAACAGTCCGAGCCGTCGGTGAAAGAGTTGATCCAAGCTCAAGTGGTCACGGGACGGCTACAGGACGCGGCGCTGTGCTACGAACGTTTGGCCCGGGAGGGGCAACTTGACAAACATAGTTTACGTGTAAGTTATTCCATATTTTTTTTTATTATTCATTATAGAGTAGGAAGAGCGCATCAGTGCCATACCTCACGATCCTGACAAACCTGTCTGGCTTCCTTCACATTCATTACCCTTTTCATACATACACGCCGGTTTTGGAGACTCAAATTTGATGATTGGTTGATCATTGGTTTTAGCTAGTTATGATCTAAGAAGAAACCAACTCTGAGTTACATTCCCTTGAATATTATTGAAGAACAAACGCAATTCCTTTATTTATTTCATATAATGTAAGATGGGATTTGTCGCAGGGTATGATCGACTGCTATTTGGGTTTGGACCAGCCGTTCACGGCACTGCAGCTCCTGAACGAAAAGGACACCGACGACCACATGGCCGAGATGACAGCTGAACCGTTATGGCGGCTGGGACGGTTTGAACAACTCGAAGAACTTGTTGCGAAACCAGTGGTATGTTTTATTTATATTTACTAGTGGTCACCCGTTGGTCGAAATTCGACCATAATAAATTTTAACATCTTGTTGATAAGTACGCTATCTTCATTTCTCAAGACCAACTACTTTGTTTCCAAACTCTTTAGTGCGCCATCTGTGATCTTTTATCGTTACCATCAATATATTTGTTTGTTTGGATCAAATGCATGTTAGTATGGGTAATGTTTTATTTATTGATTGAATGTACTGTGTAAGCATTATTATTGAAAAATATTAGCGTTCTGCACTTCTCCTACACACAAACTATAAATGTGCCAAATTTTATGTTCCTGCGTCCGCGCAATTATGATTTCATTCAGAGCCCTTACCAGAGGTTGCCGTAGATTACATTTGATAATTTACCGGCATTTATAGTGCTTTTGGTGTAAAAATTTAATTTTCTTAGAGGAGCTGTTGTAAGTTTTTTGGACGAATAATTTACGGAGACGCTAGCGAGTCAACTCATTGTTATAACTCAGGTCCGTTTAGTTGTTCTACCTATCAATTAATAATGTAGTTAGTTGTGAAAGATTAGATGAGTTGAAAAGTTCTGTTAGATTTGTGTGTCTTTTTTAAATTTAAATAACTTGAAAATGCAAAGCTGTTATAGCTCGTAAATTACAATTATTAAAATTTCTAGCCACCGTCTCGTGAAAATTGGGGTTTGTTAATGGGAAGAGTTTTGTTATCCATTCGGAAAGAGGATAATGATGCGTTTAAAGTGTCATGCGAAGAGGCAGCCCGTCGTTTGACGGCTCAGATGCAGACGGACACTCGCGGCGAAAGCGCGCTCCGGACCACCTACCAGAGTGTGTTGGGCTTGCATATTATTGCTGAAGCTGGCCACATTGAGCAACTTGTGCGAAGGTAAGCGAGAGGCATATTTTTGTTTTGAGGGAATCCTAACTGTAGTGTATTCTTTATTAGAGAAACAACAAGAGTGTATTGGCTCACAGACACACAAGCCCTCTCCCTCCCACCGTTACCAGTCCACTGAGCTCCTATAACGACCATGCGTGCGCTTGAGACGACATGAAGCTCCCTTTTCTTTCATAAGCGCAATTTGATCACAACTATAAAACCATTGCCAAAAAAATCTCAGGCAACTGTTTCGATTAGCGACATGAAAAAAAAAAGCATATCAATTACCCCTAACCTGGAATCGAACCCGAGACCGGTAGTTGTAGTATTCCAACACTGGGCCACTATACGTACATTAAATGTTAATTTATATAAAATTATTAAATGGAATATATAAAAAAATAAACCAAATAAAGGACAAATAACACAGATTGATCTATCTCCAAAGTAAGTAAATTATAAGCACGTGTTATGGATGTTAAACAACGATACTAACACATATTACTTATATTAAATTTATACAAGTATCGATATCAGTATATAAATTTTATAAACACTCAGACCAGGAAATAAACGTCTGTGTTTATGTTCATCGCATAAATGCCTGCCCTCGTCGGGAATGGAATCGACCCTCGCAGCTGGTCGGTAGAGCTAGGCGTGTACGTAAAACGAGGCGGTCAAAAAAGTAATACATTATGTTTATTTGCAGTATAAAAAAATTACAAGATGATGATGAGCGAGGTGATTTGGTGACGCAGATGTTAAATGAGTGGCGTCAAAGGTTGTCCGTCGTTCAGTCCGACGTTCGAACTATTGAACCTCTGTTACGTATTAGGAGGATTCTTTTGCAGCAAACTCAGGTAAGACAGTGGCTAAATCTATTGTACTGAAATAAGTTATATAGTCATATTATGCCTAAATCAGCAAGTTTCCCTTATCCTATAGACCTCGATAAAAGAGATAAACCCAAGCACTGGACACCAAGTGGGCAAATAAGAGTAATAAAGCAGACCCTATTATACAGTTTCTGGTTACTGGATCCCAATAATTATTTGCTGTAATAGAATATCCAAGCCATTCTGATCTCTGTCTTTATCGTAATTTCAATAAATTTAAATAATTAAAAAAAATGTGTACCTAAATTACTTGAAAAAGATTAAAAACGGTTGGTCGTGATTCACGCATGCGATCACATTTTCACTATCTTTTTCGCTCTAGCAAATTGCATTTTAGAGCGACAGAAAAAAGCGGTACTGACAGATATAATCCAACCTTTACGCTGGTTTTATAGTCATACCGCTGGGCGATTGAACGGCGGTGTACTGTGAAACTAGATTAGTTGATCCCTATAACGTCACAAAGTTACTGAGAGGCGAACGCGTAACATCTTTCTACGATTTATGAGAAAATAGTTAAAAAGTTTATAAATATTTTCGCCTATCAAAAATCAGTTTTGACTAATTTCTCTGCAAGTTAGAGTTTACTTTACGGCGATCCAGATTACATCGCAACCAGAAAATACATGTAACAACAATTATTTTATTAATTAATGTTTCTTACGTAAGTTTGTTTTCAAATGTTCACTATACAATTCCCTTCCAATTCCCGCCCAGGCTTTATTTTTTGAATATTTATTCTTATGAAAATCATCGGCCGGCTCCCATAAATATTATCTTAATCGTATTTCCTCAAGCACTCGTCCCGTATTGTTGTAAACAAATATCCAACGGCGCGTCTGAATTATACTTACTGATTTATTTAGTTTAAGATATTATGCATAAGGCTGGCATAGTCGTTTCACGACTAAAGCCTATAAATAAAGATAAAAAAAAACAGCGTCCCACTAACAGTGTGAACGGTGCGTGTTTTCTGAACGGTGCTGCAAAAGCGTGCGTCTTTGAAACCCAATTACTACTCTCATATATCTCCGAAAGCCCGCTGTTCAGTGGCGCCTCTAGCGGCGTGCCTATAAAACCAGCCTTAAATAAGAGCACTGACCATTATTTTATAGAAGGTATCTGTGTACTCTCTGGCTTCTCATTCTAATGTTATAAACATATAAATGTTTTATTTGAAACCATAAGAGAACCAACCCATTTTTTTTTTGAGTATGACCATCACATTTTTGCTAATGAATCTAGCAATACTGACCACTGTCTACATATAAGTTCAGCGCCTTTTTATTCAGTTTGCGTCCTTTTGTGTTTTATCGTTTTTATATAACTAAGATTCTACGAAAAGGGTTCTGATTTTTTTTATTTAAAAAACGAAAAAATTTAATTTAAAAAAGACGAATTTAATTTGATAATTTTATTATTTTTAGGAGCTACTAGCTAGATCTTATCCATTAACAGCGGACCAATTGAAAAATTGCATCGGTGACCTATGGGTAAAGAGTGCGAAGCTTGCTAGGCAAGCTGGGAATTTCCAACAGGTTCTTATTTACATATTATGTACATTTATTATAATTAAGAGGCGAGCACAAATTAAAATATACGTCATCACCAACAAGACCACTGGTGGAGTGCTGTGCAGCACCATGCCCAGGTAGGGATCCACTACCTTACCTATTCCTACCGCCATGACCTTTTCATGTTCCGGTCAGGAGGCTAGTGCAGCCGGTAGATTTGCTCGATAGGTCTTCCATCCCGGCCTCGGAATAGTGATGCGACCTGTAACATCTATGGTGTCTATAGACAACGATAGACTGCTCTCCTGATGGTAAGAGCATCAGGAGAGCAGTCTGCATGTTCCTGACATCTAATGTAAAAAAAAGCTTCTTTTCGAAATATTTATACATATGATAAAATAAAAAATTAAAAGGTAGTTCTTTCCTGATTTTTTTAAATTATAATTGACTAGGTGTTGCCCGCTTAATTAATGGTCCCACAGGAACATTTTTTTCGGGATAAAATCTCTATGTGTTAATCCAAGTTATCCTCCAAATCCGCCAAATTTTATGAAAATCGGTTTTGCAGATTTTGCGTAAAGGAGTAACAAACAAACAAACATACAAACTTTCGCATTTATAACATTAATAAGATTAGTGTTGCTGTGTTTTTAAGTTATAAAAGATCAAATAAGGTTTAATTTTTCCAGGCGTACATGTATATTCTCAATGCAGAAGAGTACCAACCCGATCAGTTATTTATTGAGAAGTCTAAAATGTACTGGGCGCGTGGTCAGAACGAACAAGCCTTTACTACGCTGCGTAGAGGGTTGAACGATGCTTTTCCGAGTCAAGAACGTTTAACGGAAGATCAGAGGTCAGTACTAAATTAAAAAAGAAAACACTAACAGATATTACAATACAAAATGCGAGCTTGTCTCTAAGTTTTTATTTTTTTGGAGTTAACTCATTAAGAAACAATTTGAGTTGTAAGGCCCGGTTCGGAAATTTTATGAGGAGTAAAATCAAGTGTAACACGAAAAGTTGAGGCGTTACGTAGAAAGAGACAAACATATGTGAGTCGTACCGCTTCGGTCCTTCAGTATTTTTTTCTCCTTCAGGACTGACGATCTCGCCCGAACAAAACTCAAGTCGCCCCGAGCGGGTCGTCATTCGGCTCCGCCACAGTCGAATAATTACAGATATATGTTTGTTTCTCTTATCATTTTAGCAGATGCGTTCATTTACCCTTTTTTTCTATTCGATATATATCATAATTATCGTTCCTAAGGAGTAAATCGTGCGTCGTAGCTGACACACACACACTTTTTTTTTACATGGCAAGCAAGAATTGTATATTTGTATATACGTATTTATTCATGCATGATTCTGTATATTACCTAAAATTTCCTTATTTTTTGATTTAATTTAAACGTTTTAAGGTGTTCTTAGATTTGGAACACAAAACAGAAAATATAGCTATGCTAAAATTTTGTTTAATATCGTTTTCTGTTTTTGATTACGCTGTAATATGTTACTAACAGCTCATATAAATTATTAAATAAATGGCGCATAGCGATTTAACCTCGAATTGAGCAAATTGTTTGTCTCCCCCGTCGGGGAGTCCCGTCAATAGTCGTCGTTAATAAGCGTATGCGACCATCGAGTTGGTTAAAAATTATAATGAAGTGCCGAGGTCGTAAAAATATTAATATTGCAAATAAATCGCTTTATTATTTAAACGCCTCATTATTTATCTCCTCCGTGACGGTCCGGCGTCGAACTTAATTGCTTGAGGTCTCGGGCTCGATCTCTGGGTAGGGCAGCAAAAAAACCGGAAAATGTATTTTCACTTTTCTAATGAAAATAACGTTTGATCCGGGATTGGATGTGTGGGCATGTGTGGGTTGACGATAAGCTTGCCACCTATCACATTGTGGGACTTAATGTCTTAGCCTAGTCGTGGGTGCCCTGGTTGTGCCTCTTTGTGGATATGAAGATGCTTTTTTTAATTATTTGTATGTGTGAATATATTTGCAGGAGAATTTGCGCCAAAGCTAGGCTTTTGATAGCCAAATATAACGACGAAACAACCAATGTAGATGTGGATGTTAATATCGGGTATTATAAAGAAGCTGTCGATATATTCAAACAATGGGAAAAGAGCTTGGTGAGTTTAGATACAAATTTTCTATAAATATTTCATTTTTTCATTACTGGCTGTTCCTTCGAACTTCTTTGTACCCTTTTAGCTTGTATGGAAATAAATCAAAATGTTGTTTCTTCTAGTTTCCCGAATTTTTACCATTTTCTTATCTTTTAAACCTTCCCCGGACTTTCACAAATAATTCAAAAACAAAATTAGCCAAATCGGTCCTGTTGCTTGAAAGTTATGCTAATACATACATTTCGACGAGTATTTTTTATGTTTTTAAATTACCTATTTATTTCATTTGAACCTAATATTTAGATTAATTTGTCAAAATCGTCATAAGTTAACTAAACCGTACTAATCTGATATATCTAGAATGTTCCATCTCTTGTTTATCTCATTGGAAAAAGATCCCATTCGTTGAAAATAAGTTTAGTTTGCGCTCAGCAGAATCTCTATCACTATATGTAATTTTTTTGGTACATTAAAGTGTTTGAAATTAAAAAAAAGAAAGTTGTAGGAACAAGCAATTTCCTCAACTATAGGTACAATTTCGAACCAAAACTTCAACGTCATAAATTTACAGGTGTGTCTAGGATCCTATTATGAGAAAGTGAGTGCCGACTGCAACGACACGAAAGTGTTGTGGCCACGCCGCCTTAACGCTCTCAATAGCTATGGTAAAGCGCTGCAGTATGGACACAAATATCTGTATCAAAGTATGCCCAGAATGCTTTCCATTTGGTAAGATTTAGATATACCGCTAGTTAAATAATTATGTATTCGTAAACTAATAAAATATCGACAAACCAGGGACTTAAATATACATAGCCGGTTTTAAAGTATTAATCTGATTAGTATGTCTATTCCTCACGCTATGAAATTATTTTTTTGTCATTATTATATTTTGACTTTGAGGGTAGTTGTTAAACTTACTTATTTACTCAAACCATGTTATTAATAAACAAAGAATTTACTCCAAGGTACAAACTGGTACTATAGTCGTTGTTATTAATAAGAAAGAAATAACTTAGTAACAGCATCAAGTTATTAAAAAACGTTACTGTTGCTTATAAAAATTATATATTGGTGAAATCAAAAAGTCTGCAATACTGAGTAACAGTGCAAGTAAACTACTTATTAAATGGCTCTGGTTTTAAGTACATTGATATACTTTTTATAGGTTGGATGTTGAAGTGACATCAACAGATACGAGCGTTCACTCTGTATTAGCGCACATGACGGATATCATCAAGACATATTCAGAGCGACTACCCATATATTTGTATTTGACAGCGTTCTCGCAAATTGTATCTAGGATTTGCCATCCTGTGAAGGAGGTAAGGACTTTTTGTATTTTTTTTGTTTGAAAGATAGATTAAAAGAGATGGATATATGCAAGTCAGACTCGGTGCAAGGCAAGGCAGCTAGTAATATTTGACTAGATGTCCTAAAATACCACTATAATTTTCCACTAGCAAAAATAAGTATGTTTTTCATAGGATTTGTATAAATGGGAAAGTTAGTTGGTGGTTATTATATAATTTTTCATATCTAAAACTGTTGAATATTATTATATTAAGTATTATTAAGTAAATAGTATTAAGATTTAAAACATATTTTTTGTATTTTTTTACTTTTTAGACATTTTATTGCTTTGGAAGTGTCTATAGAAACTAATTAAAAAAAAATGGTTTTGGGGATCTGTATGTCAATTTTCAAGACCTACGTATATATAGGCTATCCCATATGTAAGTTTAGCTAAAAAAACATGTATGGATAGCTCCCCTTTCTTTTTTTTTGTCCCAAAATCTTAAAGCCGTTTTCAGTATACATTTATTTACTAAGTTTTGTGTCATTAAAATAATGCTGCGGCAAAGGTCTGCCACTTTCACTAGAAAGAGAACTGAATTTATATTTTCCTAATTCAATTGCAATCCAATGGACGTTTCTAAAAAATATCCTAATCAATTTTAGGTTGAGACGAGACGACAAAATGAGATGATATAAAAATTGTAGCTATCCTTTATACAAGTCTACTTAAAAGTCGTTCTTTATGTGTTATCAGACTATTAATATTATTGGCTAATCTCTGGTATTATCCATAGGTCTACCTCCAGCTAAAAGCGATCATTGTTAAATTAATAGTGGCGTATCCCCAGCACACACTTTGGATGATGTTGTGTGTGCTCAAATCTAGTTACGAGGCTCGAGTCCGCCGATGTAATGACGTGCTGGCTGACCCCAGACTACGAGAGCCAAGAGTTCTGCGACTCTTGAACGATTTCACTAAACTAGCTGAAAATCTTATCGAACTATGCAATAAGCCCATCACGGAACCGGGAACGGTATGTATAACTAATTATTATAATGTATATTATGTTTTCTTAATACGCTTATTGTATTTTTGAGTGTTGCTTTTGTGTCTTGCCGAGTGGTCTTCGATAAGTTATACTAAAAAAATATAGAGTCAACGTTACGACTGTGAAATATTTTGTTTTAGAAGCAACTGTATAGTATAAAGTGAAGTTGATATCCACTGTCTGTCCTTGTCAATTTTGATACGGTGTTCACTGTTGTTTAGATAATTACGTATTTGTATAGTAGACAAAATTTCATATTTTGTGTCAAAGCCACCAAAAATGACGAGTTTCGGTCGCTTACATTGCATGCGTCGACTAAACCGTTTGAGGTACATCAAAATAATGCGCTACGGAGATGTATGTCATAAAAAGGCCTAAAAAAAATCAGCGATAACATATATGTATCCTATTAGATTGACTCAAAAATGGTTACGGCATTTTTATTTTTAAAAAATATTAAAAACTAACTTATTTTCAAACGTTAATTTCTCTTAAGCCCGGTTCCTGTAATCAGCAAAACATAATCCATAAGTTTGAAAATTCGTAGTTTGCTCAAAAATAATTGAGCGTTACTCATATTTTCAAAAAATGTTCAGAGTTAACTGTCGAAAAGGGGCAACCATTGTTAGCAATCTTATTAATCGTACAAGAAATTACCATCCGTTATCAAAACGACTTGTTTCTTGAATATAGGAACCTGAACGAAGCAACGGCCAAAAGCGAGTACTGCTATATTTTTGTAAAATAGAGTGAGTAATCATTGCGTGAATGGCCAATGAAACTTAAAAAAATTGAAATTTTCTTTTTGTATATTATATGTCTATCTTCACTCCAAGTCTCTTGTGTGGTTTTCTTATTTTTTTTTTATGATATTGGAAGGCAAACAAGCAGACGGATTTCCTGATGAAAAGAAAGTGGTAATGGTGCGTTGCTAACCCGAGGCCGGGATGGTAAGCCTCGAGCAAAAGTAAGTTTACCGGCTACCTTACCCTCCAAACCGGAACACGTCATGTCGTTGTGGCGGCAGGAATAGGTAAGGCGGTGGTACCAATCCGGGTGAGTCGCTGCGAAACTCTACCACCTAGTCAGATGTCACGGTGTTATTGACGCTGTCCTGTGCTCGTCTTTTACGAGCTACCTGGCCGGAAGGCAGATGGTCTATTCTGCAAAGGAGCCCGGACCAACACGGGGAAAAATACTTATTTATAAATAAATACTTATTTTATAACATATTTCAAACTTATAGACCACAACAGTATCAGCCCTCGTCCGTACCTTACCCAGACTTCTTGCTGGTGAGAACTTCAGCCACATCATGATGCCATTCCAAGAATTTTGCAAAATAGTTCTCCCATCTAAGGCTGCGAGACAGGAACGCTTGGACATCAATATACCGGCTGAACCTCAAGTATATATAGCTGGTGTACAGGAAAAGATCACTATTATACCGTCCCTCCAAAAACCAAGAAAAGTCACATTGACTGGTAAGTTTATTTCAGCTTTTGCCTTCACAATTTTATGTTATTGAATTCTCTGTGTTATCTTGTCAAAATGTGTCTGTTACATTCTCAGCTTTTTTGCGGATAAAATGGTTCTAATGCAATAATATTATATCATCATTTTAAAGTGTTAAAGTGTAGCTATTCCCAGCTGCCCCGAAACACGAGTTTCTTTGATTTTAACCGACTTTGTTGAAAATGTTTGTTAAGGGCAGTTTGCATATTCTCGTTTGATAGTTGCTCATTAGCGAACTACTCCGGTATTTTGTTTAGATTTGACATACATTTTGATTTTTTGAATTAATTTTGAATTCAGTGGATGCTTTAATATAATAACGTAAAAACTGGCATCATATTTTTGTTAACTACAATATTTTTTCTAACCACAAATAGATATTTTTTTCTAACTGTTTAATTAATAGTCTGGCACCATATTTTTGCTAACTGTAAATAAACAGACTGATATCATATTTTTGCTAACTATAAATTTACAGTCTGGCGTCATATTTTTGTTAACTATAAATTAACAGTCTGGCATCAAATTTTTGCTAACTGTAAATTTACAGTCTGGCATCATATTTTTGTTAACTATAAATTAACAGTCTGGCATCTTATTTTTGCTAACTATAAATTTACAGTCTGGCGTCATAATTTTGTTAACTATAAATTAACAGTCTGGCATCATATTTTTCTAACCGTAAATTAACAGCCTGGTATCATTTTTAAACTGTAAATTAACAGTCTGGTATCATAGATTTTCTAATTGTAAATTAAATGCCTGGTATAATATTTTTCTGATTGTAATTTGGCAAACTGGCATCATATTCTTTATTTTAAGGTTCTGATGGCAAATCTTATATAATAATGCTGAAGCCACGTGACGACCTTAGGAAAGATTTTCGTTTGATGGAGTTTAATTGTGTTGTGAATCGGTTCCTTCAAGACGACCCTGAGACCCGACGACGAAGGCTCTACATACGAACTTATAGCGTTCTTCCCCTTAATGAAGAATGTGGGCTTATTGAATGGGTTCCAAATCTCGTAGGCTTGAGACCTATTTTGATGCATATTTACAAACAGAAAGGTGAGAATTACATTATAGTGTAGTCGTAATAGTATAAGTAACATAGTTCTTTTTTGTGATTTTATGCTGTGAAAAAATGATTGTGTGTGTTAAGTGCTAAAAGGGAAAATTATTATTACAATTTGGGCTTTACATGTTATTGATTATTGTGTGTTTGAAATATGTGTAACTTTCAGTTGCTTTAATTTATTTAATACTTTACTGAACACAAAATTATTATAAAACATAATGGGAAAAGAAAATACACACAAGGCAAGCTTAACTTTATTTGCAGACTGTTTTTCTGGCTGATCCAAAAAAAGAGCTATGATAAGAAAATGGAAGCAGTACCATCCATTTTATTATCACAGCTTATTTTTTTTTGTAAACAAGCAAACAAAACATAAATTAGTATTATGTAAAATATCGCTTCATAGTATAAAACAAAGTCGCTTTTCGCTGTCTTTCCTTATGTAGGCTTAGATATTTAAAACGACGCAACGGATTTTTTTTTGAATAGATAGAGTGATTCAAGAGGAAATTTGATATGTCTATAATAACATAGAAATTTGACCTCGGTTGAAATGGTGCGTTATGCTAGTATTGTGTATAATAATAGGATAGAATTCAAATTTGAGAGGCTGCTTCTAGTTAGTATACCTCTATCTTGGATCTCAACACCACGTTCCACCCTGTGAGTTGTATCATTATGTTAAGCAGATTCCTAAAAATAAATAGTAACTGTGAAGCTGCACTCCTTCTCTTTCCTCTATACTCAATTCTTGGAGGTTTTATAAACTGCAGATTAAATTGACTTCTGATGAAACTAAATCTCACATTCAGGCTTACACACAAGCAATCGCGAACTAAAAACCATGATGTGCTCCAACAAGGACCCGGTGGAGAAGAAGCGGCGTATCTTCGAGGAGCAATTGCTGCCCAGACACCCACCCCTCTTCCAGGAGTGGTTCCGTCGAGTCTTCTACGACCCCTACTCCTGGTCAGCTCATTGCTTACTACCTCTTGTCCGCGACCTCTAACCTAACGTCAGTTCGTGTCCTTTAAAACCATATGTGTCATAACCTGCCACGTATGCAAGTCTACCTAACTGGTAGACCACCCTTCCTCTAGCATGGAATACAAAAATAACAACTATGATGGCAGCAATAAATAAGGCAATTCCAAGCTGCTGCACAGCACATCACCTAGTTAGAACTGAATACACTAATGGAAACTTTGAGCGATGGGATCGTGATTCTTGGCACTCCGACACTGACAAACTATAGATTCTTTACTTCTTATAGTCGGTGCTTGGTGGAATTCCATTATTGATGCAATTTATTTAGAAACACTTGTACTTTCCAAAATATATTTAATTATTTTTTATTTTTATGGTTTAGCCAACCGGTTTCGCTATACAAGCATCATCAGGGCTATATAACAACTTCATTAAAGGGCTTATATAGCGAAACCGGTTGGCTAAACCATAAAAATAAAAAATAATAAAATATATTGTGGAAAGCACAAGTGTTTCTAAATAAATTGCATCAACTGACGAACGGGTTTAATTAAAAAACATCACAGAAGTAACTAACATAACTACAGGTTTGCTCTCAGACTACCATTACTCTCTGATTTTGTTGCAAGGCTCAACTCTTGATTTTTTTAGGGCAAAAATAGCATCTCCCCTTATGGTAAGAGATAACCACAATCTGTGTACACCATAGATGATGTAGATTGAATCGACAACCATGAGTTGGTGAGACGGAACAGAATACCCTGCGTCAGGTGACCCTAAAGACGTTCCTAAGGCTCTAGATGCCTACCAACCCTAGCCCTAACATAAGGTTTAATATATACTTAAATAGATAAGTGCGAGATTTCTGCACCGATAGACCTACGGTAGCAGACGGAACCCTACGGGTAGGATAGGTGGTAAGGAGGTGGTGATAAGAACCAAGGTTCTAATCTGCTTTATTAAGAAAAATCTCAAGTATATATACAAATTACACCGACACACACATTCATACAAAAATCTTTGTATTCCATCCGTGTAAAGTGTAGATGCAGCATCTTTTAGTGGTGAGACATCAGGACGTGCCCATAAGTGAACTCCGCTTTCCTCCTTTGAGTTGCGTTTCAGTAGTTGCTTGTATGTTTAATGTGGCTTTGGTCACGTTGAACATCGATAGTTTATCACAAAAATATATTTTTTGTTAAAAAAAATATTTTAAAAAAGAAGTTTGTTTGACGTAGTTTTTTAATTGTTTGATACAGGTATCAAGCAAGGTCTGCATATATTAGGACGACAGCAGTTATGTCTATGGTCGGATATATTTTGGGTTAGTATGTTGAATTTTAATACAAAAAAACGACGGGTTGCACTCCGAAATTGCTGGCAGCAATAAAAGCTTGAATATTTACATTGTCTATTTTTGATATTTTGGAAGTAATTTTGAACGAATTGCTTTAATTAATCATCAGTATGAAAGTACTATCATTTATGTGGTAGAGTACAGTATTCATTTATTGCGCTATCGTACACAAGCATGACAACACGAACATTCGTGCAAGCGCCCTGCGCTTTCGAAGCGAAACAGGCATACATTTTCGCCGCGCCGTAGAAAGAGAGGAGGATACTTCCTCTTCTATGCCGCGCCGGCTGTTTACTCTTCATCCGTCTTACGAATTTTCGATCAGGTCACGTGCCCTGACGAGAGTTTAGATGTTTTACCCATTCCAAAAAAGTGCGCAATGCCGCTAAAGAAGTTTTTATTTTAATAATATTTATTTATCTATATACTAGCTGTTTACCTACTACTTTATCAATTTATAGTTGATTCGGATAGCAGTTCCCCATTTTAGTCATTAACACTGGTCTAATTATATGCATATTGATGAAATCGATTTAGCGGTTTAGCTGTGAAACTTTAATAGACAGACAGATCGACTTTCACATTTATTATTATGTTGTGATATAAGTTTAATTTCATTAAAATCGGTTCTGCGGTTTAGTCGTGGAAGCATAATATACAGATAGACAGACTAACAAATAGAAAGATGGACAGAATTTTTCATTTACATGTTTGTATGTAAATGCAAAGGTATCTTATAAACATTTACAGTTTTATTTATTTAATCAAGTCGTCGTGAATAGTTTGTTGTAAATCACTCAAATTCTAGTGCTTTTTTGAAGACTGGACTTAATTTTACTCGGCCAAATTCGTCATAAACAACCTCTACTTAGGGACATTTCTCTTTCAAGTAAAGGTGTTTGCAAAAGAGCTTTAGCATCGTGTCGAAGTTTACTTGTAGAAATCTTGACAAATGAAATTTGTTGTGTTTAAAATGTTGAAAATGGTAATGATCTGTTAACTGTATATTGTTCAGGTTTGGGGGACAGACATGGCGAGAATATCTCGTTCGACTCGACTAACGGCGACACGGTCCACGTGGACTTCAACTGTCTGTTCAACAAGGGGGAGGCCTTCGAGTGGCCCGAGCGAGTGCCCTTCCGGCTCACACACAACATGCAGGCCGCCATGGGGCCGCTCGCGCACGAGGGCATGTTCAGGTGATAATTGATGACTATTCGTTGAAACGTTGGTCATAATGAAAATAATTGGTGTAAAACGTGTCGAGCAGGAAGGCGTGCGAGGCGGTGATGCGGTCGCTGCGGGCCCAGACGGCGGCGCTGATGTCCGTGATCGGCCCCTTCGTCTACGACCCGCTGGTGGCCTGGGGCCGCGCCCGCCCCTTCCCACCGGCGCACGCGCACGCCGAGCGGACCAACGACCAGGCGCTCGCGCACCTCGCGCACATCCGGCAGCGTCTCAACGGAATGGTCAGTCTGTCTCTACACATATGGATCAAATTCTATTAAAAATATAAATGTGTCGTGGGACACCTGGTGTGAACGAAGTTCTTTCGGCTAATGTAGAATCGACACAATTCATAAGTATATTCTATGCATTGGCGGGGTGGAGAGGTGGAAAGAGAAAGGTATTATGCACTACTCGCTTGTATATACGACTGTCGCGTCTGCACACGTCTCATTTAATGGTGTTATTCCACGGTTTTTTATTAAGGTCTTTACTATCAATTTTTTTTTAGTTTGGTCGCGCAGCAACTGTCGCGCCTGCGCACGTCTCATTTAACGATATTATTCCACAGTTTTTTCTTATGGTTTTTACTATCAAATTTTTTTTGTTTGGTCGCGCAGCAAAATCGCAATCTCCTCCAAGCCTGCCGTAAGGAACTTCGTTTTAAAAATAGGATTTCTGAAACAATAACATATTTAGTTTAACTTAACTCAGTAATAGCACTTTTATGCATCATGTAGAAGAATTTTATGGTATAAGCCACTTTCTGATAGGTTTCGTTTATAGAAGATGAAGTAAGTAAATGAGCAAGCAGTTCAGGTGATGGAAAATGTTGTCTGTCACCCTAGAACAAATGCAACTCCAAGGCAAAGCAATTGTCAGACAGTTGTGTGACTATTCCAAAATGAGTAACCTCTTTTCTCGAATGCACCCATGACGTAGTGATTCGCCAACGTTGCCATAAGCTATTACACAACGATTATATTTCGAGACAACATATGTTTACGAAATCGCGTACTATAGTCTATTCGCGTTTAGAAAATAGTGACGTATCAGTGCAACTACAAAGTAAAGGCCTACTTCCCTTCGTGTGTCCGCGACCTTCACGCGAAACAGGCTAAAGGGTTTTCCTTGACTTACCATTTGCCATTTTTTTTGAGGTATTTGCAATCGGTTGTACAACAAGTATATATTTTTAGATTTAACGTAAAATTGTCCGTCTAATGCTTTATTTTATACATAATATGTTTTAAAAGTATGACCACCACGAAGATTTTAACTTAAACTTTCGAGAAATTTTACGGATTTTCATACTAGAACTCTAGAAATGTAAAGGAAAATAAACTACAATAG
Organism: Calephelis virginiensis; assembly: GCA_002245475.1. Lineage (NCBI taxonomy): Eukaryota > Metazoa > Arthropoda > Insecta > Lepidoptera > Riodinidae > Calephelis > Calephelis virginiensis. Next base: position 95,873 of record NJDC01002516.1, read on the forward strand.
ATTTACATCATTATTTATTTTTTATAATTAGTTGAATATATAATCAATATAAATAAATAAAAAGTTACACATTTCGCTATATAAAAAACTCCAGAAAAAAAGTTTCCAAATTTTAAGTTTTTGTCATGGACATGAGCCTTTGCCATTGCCATCAAATTTTGCCCGACTTCGCAAAAAAGGACTTAAATTGTTCCGAAGTTATAATCAGTCATGTCAGGGTCTTAGGTAAAGTAGTAGCATTTTTACCCAAAGCTTATTAAGTGATATTAGTCGGCATTAAGAAATCACGCGATACACTTTTTTCACGAATACTTTGCTTATTCAGTTTAAGTGAACGAAATTACATAAAATGCCACAAAAATGCTTTATTTTGCTTAATGTTTACATGAATTTCAATAATTACTAAAAAACTGCGTACATTTTTGCAGTCGATACCTTTTAAACTGAATAAAGCTGGATATATACTATAAGACGCGGCTGTCAGCCGCGACTTACAGAGTATCTAGATAGTGAAAGCACACTGAGCCTTGCTATCTATCACATAAGTCGCGGACGTGACCTTGAATGTGTGGACATCATTATGCCATTTAAGAGCGTACACGGACGGCATGCAAACATTTGTCAGTCGCGGCTGTAAGCCGTGCCCGTAAGCCGCCTATAATAATATGTTTCCAGCTTAATGAGCTTGTTTTGCAGGTAAAGACGAAAAACAAACAACTGTCGCTGTCATTGTCGCCGGAGGGTCAAGTCGAGCACTTGATCATTGAAGCGACAAGCATCCACAACTTGTGCCAGATGTACATCGGATGGGGACCATTCTTGTGATTTATTGTTTGCCATATTAAAATATTTGTTGATTATTCATTAAAAATGTAAATAAATATTTTAAAATAAATTTTGTTGTTTTTTTATGTTCAATTATTTTTTTGAGATATTAAAATAGCATAAGTATAAAGATAATTTCTTTTTTGTTCGGAGACAATATCATGCGTTGTCAACCTAAGTATTAGTAGTAGAAGATACCACATCTTTACGCCCATATTTCGAAGAGGCTCAATCAGGGTACCACCCACGACTAGCCGAAGACACTAAGTCCCAATATGTAATATGTGGCAAGCCTATCGCCACCCGGGCACATATCCAATCCCGGTCAATCTAAGCTAAGAAGTTTACAGCCAACCCTACCGAAATAACTAATCGAAATAGGATAAAAGCGAGTTGATGTGGGCCGCAATTCCGATCCGGTGGTAGTTTTATAAAAATGCACAAATACATGTACAAATACCACTTATGTTGTCTACATTGATCAAATATTCTGAATCTGAATCTAGTTAGGAACTTTGCGGCAAAATTAATCTATATTAAAACCAAAGATCTTGAAAACATTGTATACGTATTTACAATGTAGCACTTTATATATAAGGAATTTTAAAATAAGTGTTCGAAATTGAAGCTGGATATTCTGGATGATTAACTGAAATAGTGTAAAAAAAACTGAATATAAACAAATTATAGCACTTACTATTCCGTAAAAGGTCGATGACCCCGCGCGATGCACGGCGAACAGCAGGGGGCGCTGTCTATAGCACCAACATTAGCTGTGTTTTATTTGCTTAATTTCATTTATGATTTTTTATGCTTTTTGGTACTTATTCCGAGTATTATAAGCTGAAATATCGTTAACTAATTTGAGAAATTTTGTATAATATGTGGTATATATTTTTTTAATTTTTAAGAGGGTAAAATATATTTCTCGCTTTTGAATCCGCGACTCGGCTCTCATTGACGCTGCTTTAGTTTCTACGTCAAAAATCCTTGTCGATTACTTTGACGCTTACATAAGTATATAACACTTTATTTTTTCCTTACAAACTGTTAGTAGCTGTGAATGTCTAACGAAACTCGTTCGCCGGGTTCGCTAGTACAATTATAAATACAATAATGATGAAAAGGAGGAAGGAAAGATATTTGCGATAATTTCTATAAAATTCTTTAGACTTTTATTAATTTTAACACACTAATGAATGTTAATAAATATTTTAGCAACGGCTTTTTAATTAGAATGAATATCCTAATTTTATTAAAATGTTGTCGCATGTTTATACCTACTGTAAGAACGTTAATAATAAAAAGTACAAAAATAAGTAGATGCTAGTATCTAGTTATTTTTCAATTCTGTTGGCGCGAACAAAGCTATTATTACACTAGGATTTAACAACAATATTTATGTTGAACAATTAGGATTATATTGAAAAGGTTTTTTGTGAAATTTTTTTCGTAATAAAATAGTTGTGTAAATATTTATAAAATGCATTAAAAAATCCTGCATACTTTATGTGTACACCGCGGTTGTTTTATCTGGTATCTCCATGAAAAATACGAGTTTATTAACTTTCGCGTTAAAATTTTTATCCAAAAATGCAGCTCATAAATAGCTTCCACGTAACTTCAATTTTTAAACTACGTCGGTCCCGAGTGCTAATATTTACGTGCTAACAGTCTGCTAACGAATGTCGTGTCCGAGGTGAAAACAAAAACAAACTCTACAAAAATAAAATAAAAGGACAAGCTAAATATTTCATTGTAGAGACAAATTTACCATTTAAGTTACATTTTGTAAGTCATTATACTGTGTTTTTATACAGATTTCTTGATGTTAAGACACAACATTTTTTTAAATAACACAGTGAACAAGTATACGACTTATGATGGTTAGAGACTACTGTGGGGCCCATAGACCATACATCCAATCCATACAACCATACATCCCAATAGACGCCGCATATAAGGCAACACGGTTCAGTCAACACATAAGTGTAATTGTTCTAATGTAGCTTATTACTTAAAAAGATATGAACAGTATCGACCAGGGTTGTGACCTGTAAACATTGTAGCGTTATTGTATAAAAAAAATAGATATAAAATGACTGTTTGTTCAATTAAATGGTAGGTACGGTAAAGACAGCCGCACTTCAAGTTACCGAAAAGATAGTACAACTTTCCGTAGGTTAATTAAAAATACTAACATTCATAAATTCATTTTGATTTATTTGATGTTTATTGGAGTTCATCATATACTGGTCAGTTATTGTTAGATGCGTGTTTATATCCCTTTCTTACACATGTGATTTTTAAGCTATCACTTTCGTTTGCATACAGCTAGTGATGAACTAATTTGCAAATCTATTTTATCGATATTTTTATTTATTTATCCCGAATAGGATACCGGTCTTATACCGGTATTGTATATAGGTATTTATGTATTTTATCGATAAATGTAAGCACTGACAGAAACAATAACTTCTTACTCTGTGTACTTTTGAGTTGGCCTCTGGATAGTTACTCTTATTCATATGAGAAGTCAGCGAATAAGCACACGGCTCTCTTGATGGCAACAGATAACCATGGCCTATAGACACCATTGATGTTACAGGTGCGTTGTCCTATGGTCGGAATGTAAGGCCTATTGTGCAAATCTACTGGCTTCCCTACCAACAGAATCGGAATGTGACACTGTCAGTATAGCGGCAGGAATGGGTAAGGCGGTGGATAACTAACCAGGGAAGTTGCTGCACACCACTGTATCACCAGTGATCTTATTGACAATTACCTGTTTTTCCTGTGCTCGCCTCTTACGAGCTGCCTGGCAGAGGGGTAGGTGATCTATTTTAGTCAGTGGGCCCGGACCAACACGATGGAAACAGAACTTCTGCGGTAGAGGGCTCTTTTATTTGTCATTGAATAACTCATAAATAGTTGAGCCGATTTTATTGAACTCTTTTATGTACATTAGGCGATTATCTGGGTGATATAAATTCAAGACTGGTTCCGATAGGCTATGTTGGGGTCAGTATGTCATAAAACTTTCAAAAGACTGGGACAATTTTAAAACTAAGTTGTTTACAGTATTTCAACGATGTTCTGTAGTTCAGGTGGGAATTACTCGAATGAATAAAAACAATTCGATTTGATATGTATGTCTTTTATATCAGGTATCCACAAGATCATAAAATAAAAAAAATCTAATTTGGGTTAAGGAAACCAGACGAGAGAATTGGTTTTCGAATTCCAAATTCCAAATACAATGAATTCCATCTCAATATTTAACTGACAACATACAATGAAATTACATCTCAACTTACGCCACTGCTGCTTCACGATAATGCTAAACCACATGCTGCACAATAGATGGCTTCTAAATTAGAAGAGCATCAATTAGAATTTAAAAAACATGCACCTGAACCTAACTTCAACAGATTATTATTTTTTTCAAAAAATTCAATTTCGATGGGGCAAGATTTTATTGATTTCCGTTCGAATCCGTCCCGTTTTTTAGTACAGGGATCAATGAATTAGCTATGAGATGGCAAATGTGCATAGGAAGCAATGGTTCATACTTTGATTAAATAAATATATTACATTTAAAATATTCGACTTATGTTCCTCCCCTACAAAACGCCAATTACAGTTGTAAGGACATAATATATTTAAGTACGGATATTACTCTCAACCGCAAAAATGTGTGACCTTGAGACGTTGAGTTGCATAACTGCGATGTGACGTGCAATAACAAAATGCGATATAATCCGTTACAATGTCGTACTTCATAAAATAAAAGACATATCGATAAATTGTTCGTATTAAATATGTCTCATCGCTAATCTTACATATCTGTTTATGAATATGACGTGTTGTCCATTGCAAGGGCCAATAAGAAAGCAGTTCCTCGCTTCCCCGCACCTCAGCTATTTGCCAGAATTGTTTCAAAGCAAAATTACAAGGAATAAGCGTCTATTGGGATGTATTGTCGATGACACCACATATGCTATAGATGTGTCGCTGCTCTGTGACCGGGGGTGGTAAAATGACATATCCGACTCTGATTCCAATTTGCATGAAATCGAGATTCAATAGTAATCCTACAAAACTTACTGCTGTTACTGCACTGTTTATGTCAGGTACTCAAAAATACAGCAAACGTTATTTTTATTAAAAATTAAAAATTTGAATGTAAAGTCGTTTGTAAAATGAGAGGAAACGTAATTAAAATTTGTTTGGTTTTAATAATCCGCTCAGAGCTGTGTCTTTGCATAAATTGTTGTGATTACCTACTTGTATTGAAGATTGATTTGTGGTTGAAAATAGCTTTGAAATAATATTTTTAATCGGAGAAAATATTAAATAGATCTTAATGTTTAAATCGACTTCGAGAAAGGAGGTTATATGCTCGGCTCTTATATAAGTATTTTTGAGTTAATCGATTTCTCCGTAACTTCTAAACCGATTTAAAAAAAATATTTTTCTCTTTGAAAAGGTCACATCTGAGGTGACCTTTTCCAGTAACAACTAGATAACTTGCATGTTTTTTTTATTTTTGTAGTCGGTATATATAGTTCAACAAAATGTTTAAAATATAGGCTTTTTGAATCTCTTAGGTTCTACCCATAGATTTAGATGGTTCTATCTACATAATCTATACTTTTGATAGAAGTGCGGAAGAGTGAATTCTGTATGTTGAAGATGTTTAAAAAACAGGTACAGGTGATTAAAATGGGCAGCAGAATATTTTTTAGAATTTTTGTCTGTCTGTCTATATCCTGATCGTGATTCACGCAGCATCTACTGAACCGAAAGTAAAGAAATTTGGCTGGTAGGTAATCTGTTGTCCGAGTTATACAGTGCGTTGTATTCCAGTCCCTAAAAGAGTTCACGCGGAAGAGGGATAGCAGTCCAAATGCTAATTATTGGGTTATAATTAATTCCTAATAACTACTCTAACTGCGAGTTGTAGTTCAATTTCATTTTATCGTTTTTTGATTATTATTTTACAGATTGTAAAGTTTTTAGATTTGTAGTACGTGGTTTTATCGATTGTCCTGTAACTTTTTTCAAGTTATAACTTTTGTATGTAAGAAATTACATTATTACAATACTCAGTAAAATGTGACCAAATAACTTGAAATCCGAAATATAGAGAGACATTTGGACGGACAGGTCATCTGTCATATATATCTTCACGCCTAGTCCTATCCCTTTGTCTGCCCCTGCAGGTTTGGCATCGAGTGCTAAGTGAACGAAGTTCGTCAACTAGTCCTCAATAAATTTATCCATACACACTTATATCTTCAAGCCAAATAACTTGCCGGATAGACCGAGATATTCGAGTGCCTAGTATCACGATCCTTGCAGACATGTCTAGCTTTCTCGCCTCTGTGGTCTTATCGGTCTGGCGTCGTTCTTGACTTCTTGAGGTCGCGGGTTCAATCCCCGGATCATGCAAAAAATAGAAAATTATTCTCAATTACCTAATAAACATAACGTTATCCGGGATTGGATACATGTCGGTTGGCGATAGGCTTGGCCTAGGTCAAGGTAATGAGATAGGTCACATTGTGGGAATTAGTGCCTTCGGCTAGTCGTGGGTGTCGTGGCTGTGCCTCTGCCTACTTCTTTAGGGATATAGGCGTGAAGATACTTTAAATATATGCGCATATTTTTATATTACAAACAAAACACATCCGCTACATATGTTTGTAACACAAGTAACTAATTGATCCGTGGAAAGTTTATGGAGAAAGCTAGTTGCGCATGTTAAATATTTAAGAGTTCCGCAGAAAGTTGTCACACTTAAGTAATGACACTTAGCAATGATCCGCAAAGATTTTACAATAACTGCATAATTTTAACACATAAGTAACACGAAGTACTCTTTGTTTGTTCACACTAGCAGAAGGCGATTCTAACCCCAACATTACTTTCCGTTAAGTGAGACGATAAAAATAAAATTTCAGAAACTGACCTCAGAACGACATTAATCCACAAAACACGGATGTAATTCAGATTTTGATTACCGAACACACAATTTGGTGGCACTATTAAAAATAAAAAAGCCTACTTAAATTAAATAAATACTGAACTTTGACAGCTGTTAACAGTTTAGGAAAAAATAAGAGATGTTTTACCTGATTTGTTGCTCTATCACCAGTTTCTCCCTCTATAAAAATGTTCCTTGTACCTTGACAAAAACAAATAATAATCCTTAAATTCAATACTTGCAATGGACACCCGACAAACCAATGTATTGTCTAGCTAAGAACCAGAATTTATGTGTACCTATTTAAATATAGAAGAACTTGATCACGTCAGCTCAATAAAAAAAAACTTCATCGAAATCAGTATATCCGTTTACAGTGATGATGTTACCGACACACACGCACACCCACACACACACACACACACAGAGAGAGAGAGAGAGAGAGAGAGAGAGAGAGAGAGAGAGAGAGAGAGACACGTCAAACTTATAATGCCCCTCGTTTACAGTCGAAGGCTAAAATAGTCGCATTGATCGAGCAGCTGTCTAGCTATGAGCAGTAATTCATTCAGTTAGTTAAAAAACTAGGCTTCGGTCGAAACTTTCTTTTAGCCGAAACTTAAGCCAAACTTTCGGCCATGCTCTCAGTTTCTTCACGCCCATATCCCTTAAGAAGTAGACAGAGGCTCAACTAGGGCACTAACTGAAGACACTGAGTCCCTCAATGTAAAAGATGGCCAGCCTATCGTCAAAGGGACACATATCTAATACGGGGGAGCGATATTTTTATTAGAAAATGTTTTTTTTTATAGTTGCCCGGGAATCGAAACCGGGACCTCAACAACTCAAGTGCGAATCCGGACCGCTAGACCACAGAGGCAAGGCTTTCGGTCGGTCACTAAATACACAACAATAACAACCTTCCATATCCAGCTAAAAAAATTCAATTACAATAGATGCATTTGTTAAATAATAATTAAAAAACAGATTTCCTTTTTGTCTGTCACTCTTACGAGGTCGTAGCAGCATTGATTGTCGAATGTAATTGCAATTATTTGCTGCTCAAAGTCAAGTTTGGCTTTGAAGCCGAGTTCATTTGAAAAAAGACAGCTAAGAATACAATTGTACGTACGCCCAGACGTAACACGACTAGAGTTAAATTGAATTTACTCTAACGCTAACTTATTAACTAAATAAACAGCAAGAACTTTAAATTACCTCAATTATGTACTTATTTGGACTGCAGTTACTTTAATAAGACGGTTTTACGACCTCTTAAAATAAAATTTCGCATTTTACGTAAATATATTTCGTATAAGTTAGAATTATTTCAATCAAATAAATTATTTTAATAAGTCTTTAAGTAAATAGTGATAAATATCTTTAATGGTGCCTTTTTCATATCTTCTTTTATCTTTGTCTTCCCGCGTCTTCGTCAACATAGTATAATCACGATTTTATAAAAACTTTAATCAGGGATTATAGTTTGTTGGGGGTCCATTTTTGAAAAAACAATAGCTTAAATTTCATTAAAATCGGTTCAGCGGCTTAACCGTGAAAGAGCAACAAACAGACACACTTTATTTCGCATCATACTTA
>NJDC01002516.1:129169-170659 GCA_002245475.1 Calephelis virginiensis
TTGTTTTATTTTTATTTTAAGATTTGTGTAATACAAAGGATGTTTTACTTAAACAGCCTAAGTACTATCTGCCTTTGTTGCATAAAAACAGACTTAAGTACTTGAAGGTTTAAAGTGATGCTATAGTCTGTATCAAAGAGTAATAAAGACTATAATGATAACTGTATTATGAATGTTATGAATTTATTATAATTAATTAAATATAATGATATCTATATAACAAACTATATCTTTCAATGAAAAATAATGACCCTAACAAATAAGCAAATTGATCATACTCAAAGCACAGACAAGAAATAAATATTTATCAACAGTACGAATTCTTAGGACCGCTTAAATAGATACCAGCACAAATTGAATAAACATCCAGACCAGAAAATACAAGCATACAAGCTTCAATACTCTATCAGGAATAGAACTCGCGATTTTCGTTGATGTTAGGCATGAAGACTTAACCTTCGCCAAAGACACGGTCAAATAATAAACATAAATCCAAGTACTCTAAGTTTCAAGTTGACATTATAGTAAAATATAAATATCTCTAGACAAATTACACAAATATTAAATAAATAGCAGGATAAATTTAATAAACATTCAGACCCAGAAATGCTGGTATCTAAAGGTTCATCATACAAATGCTTGGCCCAGTCAGGATCGAACCCGAGCCTCGCGGTTAGTGGTTAAAGTTTGTCGTGTACGCTAACCCTCGATCAATGAGGCGGTCCTGTTTGCACTGAAATACAGACTATAATGTTAACTTATAATTTGGAGTTCTTTAGTCTACATTGATTACTTATAAATAATAATCAGACTTTGCTGGATTAAGATTTGGACAAAATATAACACATCGGATGTTTGCTTCAAACGGCCTAAGCACCATTCATGTATTACCTTTGTTGTACAAATATGGACTGAAGTAATTCAAGGTTTACCTGTCGATATTACGGTCTGTATAACAATGTTATATAGCGCTTGCACGATTCAGGGCTAAATATTTAACTCTGAATTAGTTTCTAACATAGGATTAAAGCACTATAGATTTTACGGTTAACCCATTCCTAAACTAAGTACTGAAAAATGCAAAAGGCTCCATAGTCTCTTATTTATTGAGAAAACGTTGATTATAATATTGCGCTTCTTGTCATCATGAAATCGATTAGTGATAAACGTATTGCGCCTTTGTTTTAGCAGTAGACGACATTGGTCATTTTTTTTATGTTTACTTTATCAGTAACAAAAATGTGGCCAAGTGCAAGTCGGACTTATCCAATAAAAGTTTCGTGCTCAACATATCGATAAAATGCATTGAGGCATTAATCACTACCATTTTTTGTCTAAAAATATTTTGTTTTTCACCGTGTTTGTGTAAATTATGACAAAGTTATATTTGCGGTTTTTGAAAATATGTTGTGCCTTTAAAACTGCTAACTTATATCTCATTCAAGCTAGTTTTTAATGTGTATTTGAAAAGTTACTGTATATTTTTGTTTATCTATAGCTCGACACATAATAGACATAGGCATAGACATAGAAATCGTTTAATACAAGAAATTATACACAATTAGTATATGATATAAAGAAAACAAACAAGATCTAGTTCCAACTTAAAGCTAACAATTCAACATTTTTATTACCACTTTGGAAATGTCTATCTTTCAAACTATTAATGTTTCATGTCTATCTTTCAGACTTTCAGAACAACTAATTTTTGATATTGAATAAATGTGTATAGACGTGGTACACCTATAGGTTTGATCAGGGATTCTCAAACTTATCTGTAATGTGACGCCCTTTGGTCGTGCTATTTTTTAACAACGCCCCCTTAACCCACTCAATGTCAGAGGAGGGGAGGGTTGTCCGGATCAAAGACTTACCATTTATATAGTACAAGCACTATTTTTATGACTCCTCTTAACCCAGCCCGCACCCCGTGGACTAAAAAAAGTTACCCATTTTAATAAGTACAACTCTAGTAACTGTTTTCTAGACTTAGATAACTCACTCGACTCGGTAGCATTGAGACGCGACGCTACGGGAACAGTGTCACAGTGCTGCGGAGCACAGCTTGGGAAGCCCTGGGTATGCTTTTTTTGAGTTTCAGTTCTGTGAAGTGAGTTTCAGTTTTTCCCGAAAATAAAAAACAACTATGGGGGCTTCTCTTCTTGTATAATAACCGTAAAGCGGTTCAAACAATGTGACTGATATTTGTATGAAGCCGGTATCATTACACTTGTAAACAAACATACATACGTAAGGCAATGACTATTGAAAAACTGACAGCAAAGCCTATCCCATTCTCATCCCATCAAATCCCATTTCTTTTTATTCACTTGCGGCGGTAAATTACGGAAACCTAAAATCGGTAAACAACAAGCTTTTCTAATGTTAGCAGCGATATACTGCCAATATATCACCAAACACATTATTAAAAAAAAACAATTGCATAAAACGCAATGTTATGTATTTTTGTTGTTTTTTTTCTGTATACAAGTATTATCCTTGTTAAGCTGTTTCAATTATTGACAGCGGTTGAGACGATTTAAATAATAACTCAATCACATAAATTCGTCAAGCGAATCGGACGATATGAAGTACTGTAGGGTATTTCGTATATAATTATATGAATACAAAGAAAAACGAAACATAACCCTTGCCTTCCTACGGTTGGTTGGCTATACATTTAAAAGATGTTATAGATGCGTTAACATTTTTCTTTTTCTTTCTTCAGCTCATGTAGTGTGATTTGGCGGCAACGAGGAAATACACGATATGCTTATTTCTTCATGATTATTTCATTTCTGCACTTTCACTAAACAAAATTGTACAAGATGCCACCAATTTCATTTTTCATTCAATATAAACAGGAAATTCAATAATTATGAAAACAACTTAGGCAATCTTTTCTCTCGAGAGCGCCAAAACTCTAGATGCATTGATGTTCTATGGCCCGGGTTAATGTAAGCATGTAAGCTTCTGACCCCGAACAAGGTACTGCCACTAGATGAGGTTATGGAAATTTATACTCGCAAGTTACTGCACAGCAAAAAAAATCTGAGATATAAAAATATGTCACGTTGTTGCTATATGAACTGTATGAATGTAAACCATACAATGTAACCGCATTCATGCATTTAGAAGGCTAGTGGTCACTTTGAATCCCATATGCTTACAAGGGTTAATACATTTTAATATTAAATAGTATATGTTATTTTATTACAACACAAACTTCATTAAAAGGTACATAATTCTATCAATGACAACGTACAAAACCCAGGAAAAGAGATGACAATGGCTACTTTACGATTGATTTGAATTGACTCGGCATAATAGTTAGTTTTCATTACGCATTAGCTCAATGCGCAGGTTGAAAAAGTATAAACGCAGGCGCGAAAATTGCGCGGGAAATTACCGTCGCTGTTTGTAAATATTTGGAGCATTTATAATGTTTATGTGTATGATGTGCCTATAAGTGAATATTAGTTATTTTTGTTACATTCTAAGGATAATCCAGGTATGTTTATAATTAATTTATTATTTCAACGATATTTCATTTTGCGTAATGATTGTATCGAATTTGTGGTACTTTTGGCGATAAATTCACTGATTGATTTAATTATTTATTTCATAACTTTGAACCAATTTCTATTAGAAGTTCATTCTTGTATTAAAAAAAATAAAAAAATGTTACATACCTACATACATATCTTTACGCCAATTCCCTAACGAGCTAGGCACAAACAATCGAGTTCCAGGCCTTACAAGTCCTGACAAACCTGTCTGGCTTCCTTCACATTCATTACCCTTAAAATGTTATCTAGCAGTTCATTCTTGTATTAAAAAAAAATAAGAATCTTACCGTAATATCGCTGTGTTGAGTATCAATGATTACTTTCTTTTTACATGCTTTTATTTGTTTCATCTGTCCCGACGTTTGTAATGAAATATTGCAAATCATATTCAATCCACTCACCTTTTCCGTTATTATGACTTGGATCTGATTTGATGACGTAAGTGGGAGGTTGCCATAGGAACTCTTAATTATACAACACTATGCTACCGTATTCGGGTTTATTGATACGTCCTTAATAGTATCCACTTATCATAGTAATAATCGTAGAATATAGCAAGACTAACTTTACTCCAAGGTTGTAGTTGACGTTGTACAAATTCAGTAGGTATTAATAAACATGAAGTAGAGACTGAGTAAACTACTCAAATTTAATATCTGATTTAAAACTACCGCTATTTTCATGTTTGCTTTATTTTATACTGCTACATGGTTTAGTGATAGAGTGAGGATAGAGTACTTTGCTATTTAATTCATGTTTCCGAAAATAGGATTAATTTATTTTTTATTTTTATGTTATAGGAAGGCAAACAAGCAGACGGATTTCCTGATGGTAAGAAATTCACGCCGCCTAGAGACACCAAAGGTGGTAATAGTGCGTTGCTAACCTGAGGTCAGGATGTTAGGCGTCGAGCAAAAGTAAACTTACCGTCTACTTTACCCGCCGAACCGGAACACGTCATGACGTTATGGCGGCAGGAATAGGTAAGGCGGTGGTACCAATCCGGGTGAGTCGCTACGAAACTCCACCATATCTTATCTTGTATTTTTCATAGTTTTTTTTCAATAATCGTCTCCCTTACCCATGCCCATGTCTGTTTTACCTACTAATTGATCATCTTTTTTATTTTTCGTTTAAAACTTTGTATTTAATAACCTACACGAAACGCTGAAATTCTCAGCTTCTTACACGAGTTTAGTTATATAGTTTATGACGGTTACAATTATTTACAAAGTACTTGTCACCAAACCAATTTAGTTATACTATATAATTTTTTTTTATAATATTGGAAGGCAAACAAGCAGACGAATTTCCTGATGGTAAGAAATTTATGACGCCTAGAGACACCAAAGGTCGTAATGGTGCGTTGCTAACCTTAGGCCGGGACGTTAGCCCTCGAGCAAAAGTAAGTTTACTGGCTACCCTATCCTCCGAATCGGAACACGTCAGCTGCGAGGGCCGAAGTTATGGCGGCAGATCTATTCTGCAAAGGATCCCGGACCATCACTTTCTACCCCTTTTATTTTTAATATAGGAGGGAATCCTCAAAAAACGCGCTCGAATAATACGTGGAGTAAGTTCCTGCTGGGAATAGCCTGTACAAATAAAAGTTGGCTATAAAATATATATGTATAAAAGAAGTATCTTCACGCCCATATCCCCGAAGTCGTAGGCAGGGGCACAACCAGGCACCAAGTCACTAAGTCTGACAATGTGATAGGTAGCAAGCCTATCGTCAACCGGGCGCATATCCAATCCCAAGCAACGTTTTTTTTATTAGATAATTGAAAAAAACCAATTTTTTTTGTTGCCCGACCCGAGATTTGATCCCGGGACCTCAGGCAGTCAAGTCCAACAACTGAACCGCTAGACCACAGAGGCGACAATATATATTTTCAAAAAATGATTTTTAAAGTAACTAAACACATACATACATTCTAATTAAGTTTTTGTTGTGATATGTAAATCGTCTCTGTGGTCTAGCGGTCCAACAACGGGGACTTGACTGCATGAGGTACCGGGTCGGGCAACAAAAGAAAATTGGGTTTTTTCTGCCTACTTTTCGGGGATATGGGCGTGAAGGTACTTTATGTAAATCGTGAAGCTTATTATACATACGACGATTGTAACGAGTCTTAAAAATATTTTTTTAAATCAGTCTTAAGCCATCTATTGAGTAAGATGTATTTTTATGATGTGAAAAAAACGTCCGTCCTTAATGTTTGTTACTCATTTAAATTTATTATTTGTATTTTTTCCTTTGCCACAACCTTCACGTTTACAGCAGGTAGGTACTTAAGTAGGTTTTAATTTGTATTGTGGGATTAAGTGTCTTCGGCTAGTCGTGGGTGCCTTGGTTGTACCTCTGCCTACCTCTTCGGGGATATGGGCGTGAAGATACTTTTTTTAATTTTTACAAATAAATGATTTGAAGAAATAATTATCTCCCCTTATTTTAGTATAAGGTATTTCGGAGGCAATTATTTTTAAATAACTTTAAAACTAATTGCTAACAACATAACAAGGTGATAGAATGTCGTATGCGGTATACACTCATAGGCAAATATCCTCAAGTTGTTTTTGAAACGAATTATTAACTCTACATAATAGATGTGTCGATCTGCAGCTCACCCGAATTGGTACCATCGCCTAACTATTATCTCACCATAGTGCCAGTGCTCGCAATTGTCGTGTTGTGTCCTGGTATCGTTTTTAAATGTCCTGGGGCTATTGTAGTCGATATTTTACAAACGTGGTATAAGATCCCAGCCATGAGTTAGCGAGCACTAGTATCTATACGCGATGATCGTTGACGACTAGGTGATTCTCTACTTGGTACTCTTATCACCTAGATAATGATCTATTCGTTCTCCGACTAATGTCTTGATATAAAATCCCCGAAGAAAGAAGTCAGAATTACAACCCCAAACCTATCGCCAACGGGCACTTATCCGATTCCGGACAATGTTGTTTTTATTACGTAATTGGCAAAATCACATTTTGACTTGCCCAAGTTTCGAACCTAACACCTTATTTAGTTACAAACAAAACTGGATTACTAGATCAAAGATGCGATAAAGTTAACATAACATGCAAAACCTAGTTTGCCACAAATCCTATTTAAAGGACACACAGGACTAACGGCCTTATGTAACTAACAATTAGGAAAATTCTGTGCCTTTGAAGTGACACTTGCTAACATGTGATTATCAGCCTCAAATTCGCTTTGGTCAGCAATTACATGCGATCTGAGACTAAGATAATTTACTGCCCTAGGGATATAATATACTAGTTTGACTCTGATAAATGGGAATATGTAACAAACACCAATGTTATGAAATAAAACGGTAGTATGAATGCGGACGTGATTTGGCAGAGATCCTAGGCTGACAAAATACCAATAGGATAGCCACTAAGCTCACAGCTTATCTGAGTTTGTATCTGAGGATATTAGATTTGTAGAGAAAGCTATAAACTACGAAACTATCGGTTTGCAAATTCAGGTACAAATATCTTGTACCTAATTGAATAATTTAAGGGCACTGAAGCTGAAAAAAACCGAATCTAACTTTTTATTGGTAGGTACCTCATGTCGCGATTTGATAATCCTTTTTTAAAAGATAGTTTATAATTTCGAGACGATCCCACATACATTTTATCAACATCCTACAAGTAACAGATGTAAAATATTCTTTTATTTTGCTAATTCCGCGTAAGCAGTGTAACTGTTATGGCGAATTGTCTTCCAAATGACACAGAATGTGACAAGCCTAATTAACGTTCCAACCGCCCACCATCACGATCAGAACACGAATAAAGGAAAAGCTCGGGAAACAATATAAATTGTCACGCCCTTCGCATATGATAACCCTAAAGTTCCCACCTTAATACCAGTACCCTCTACGCGTGTGTCAAATTTCATTCGAAACGGTTCAGCAGTTTTTGCATGAACGAGTAACAAACAAACGTACAAAGTGTCGCATTTATAAATTAGTAGATTGTATAACAGTATAACCAGGTAAAACTCAAAATCCACTTATCGGATCATTATCAAATTTTGTTGAGACTGTCCCAGTATCACGACCTACTTAGGCTTACCGTCTCTAACACCGTGACATCTGAATAGGTGGTAGAAATTCGCAGCGACTCACCTGGATTTGTACCACCGCCTTACCTATTCCTGCCGCCATAACGTCATGGCGTATTCCGGTTCGGAGATTAAGGTAGCTGGTAAACTAACTTTTGCTCGACGCCTAACATCCCGGCCTCAGGTTGGCAACGCACCATTTCCACCTTTGGTGTCTCTAGGCGGCGTGAATTTTTTACCTTCAGGAAATCCGTCTGCTTGTTTGCCTTCCAATAGCATAAATAAAAACCTTGCCAAAAAAAATTAGGTCGTTACTGCCGTTGTTTGTAATTGCGTAACCAACATAACAACAATACATACAGTCAAATTAACCTCTTCTTTTATGATAGTTTCCAAACTTATACTAAAAAAAAGTTGATGTTATTACAACATTTATCTCTGACTTGAGAAATGCTTTAAACGATTTTTTTGGATTCGTCTCAGCACTAATTAATTACCATTAAAACTTAAAAACAAAATATGAAAAAAAAGTATGTCATAGGGCTGGTAATACAAAGATAATGATTGTTTTTTTTGCGGACATACTGTACTAAACTTTAAGTTATAAGCTTTGAGTATTAAGCCACTATAAGTCATAGTGCGTCGACGACATGGATTATATTATAGCTATTCGAGCCATCTCAGCTTTCCCCAGTAAGGCAAGTCCTTGAAAGCTCGCCTTTACCCCGTGTTGGTCCGGGCTCCTTTGCAGAATAGATCATCTGCCTTCCTGCCTGGCAGCTCGTAAAAGACGAGCTTAGGCTTACCGTCCATAACACCGTGACATCTGGCTAGGTAGTAAAGTCTCGCAGCGACTCGCCCGGATTTGTACCACCTCCTTACCTATTCCTGCAGCCATAATATTGTTACGAGCTATGGGTAATAAAATGCCGTTTGTAACGTAGAAGACGTTTATTGAAAGCTTCCACAAAAATCCTCTTAACAGAATCCGAATCGCTAAGTAAAATCACTGGTCCAATGTCCTCGCTGTATTCGCCGAAATAATTCTTCCTTGTCGCTTAGTAGAGATCGCTTCGATTTCGCTTCCGAAATTGAACTGGCGGGTCGCGGCTCGATGCCTCCTTATATACTGCTATGCCCATGGTTCGAGAAACTTCTCATACAATCTAACACAATAGACGCTTCCCGAATCTTCGGGTGATTACGTCAAGGACATGATTTATTACCTGCGGCGCTATACGTAAACAATGCGCGCTGTGTATAGGTACTACTCGCCGCGGACCGCGAATGTTCCAGAAAACGTTGTTCTCTTATCAACGACTTTTCGAGAACTTTCTTCACTGTTCGATAGTAGACCTAATACCTACTTATGCGTTTTTGGGGTTTTGCTGTACGACGCTTCGTTTTCGAGATATAGGTACTCAAAGTCGTAACAATATCAACGCTTGCCGTTGACATGTTCCGGTTAGGAGGATCAGGTAGTCGGTAAACTTACTTTTGTTCGAGGCCTAACATACCGGCCTAAGGTAGGCAACTCACCATTACGATCTTAGGTGTCGCTAGGCAGGGTGAATTTCTTACCATCAGGAAATTTGTCTGCTTGCTTACCTTCCATTATCATAAACCGAGACCGAGACCCGACCAACACGGGAAAAACATTTAAAATTATCACGATCCGATTTTTTGAGTGACCTACCTTTCTGAACTATCAAAATCTGTTTAATATTGATCTAGCAAATACACATAAAACACACAGTAGACTAGACAACCACCTTCTTTTTAGATTAGACGAAAGAAATACTTATGAATGGTGCACGGAAGTACAATGTATTTTCGAGGTCGATATTTATGTTTTGTGACGTATAAATACAATAGTAATAGTAAAATACATAAATTAATTGTAGTAAACATTATTTATAATATTTATTATTAAGCACGCTTCGAATAATGTAAATTATTGCCTCAATGCAAGCGTACCGAAGATGATATGTAGCCAAGTGCTAATCAAACACTGCCATGAGTGGTTCCGTTGCTGTCAGCATATAAATTAGGAATATACATAAATTAGTAAGTAATATTTGGCATCAGTTTTTATTTGTAACAATTACTCTATTTTCTTTAATAAAAAAAGAGTTTCTCAATTCTTTTTGTTGCCCGACCCGGGATTCGAACCCGGGACCTCATGCAGTCAATTCCAACAACTGAACCGTTAGACCACAGAGCTAGAGGCGATAGTTAATTTAATTAGTTGCTATTTTACGGGCCTCAACAACTGATGCAACACTGAAAAGGGTATAATAAAAGTAAAAGCCTAAAAATATGATATTTTTAACTTAACTCGATTACAAAAAAAAGAAAACAAGCTGAATATATACACCGCTACTTTCATCAACCTATTTAAGATAAAAGATGGGGCTATAGTTCAGTTTTTTTTTGTTGTAATACTGGAAGGCAAACAAGCAAACGGATTTCCTGATGGTAAAAAATTCAAGCCGCTCTTAGAGACACCAAAAGTGGTGATGGTGCGTTGTTAAAACGAGGCTGGAATGTTAGGTCTCGAGCAAAAGTAAGTTTACCGGCTACCTTACCCCCCAAACCGGAACACGTCATGATGTTATGGCGGCAGGAATAGGTAAGGCGGTGATATTTCGAACAAAAGTAAGTTTACCGATATAGTTGCCAGGCAACAATAGTTATTGTTCAATAATTAACACATTAATATATAAATAATACCATAAGTTTACCCCGTGATGCTCCGGGTCCGCAGAGTAGAATAGATCATCAGCTTTACGACCAGGCAGCTCGTAAGAGGCGTGCACTGGTTAAATAAGTTATCACCACCAAGACCACCGGTGAAAGAGTTTTGTGCAGCCTCATGAATGGATTGGAATCTACAGCCTTACCTATTCCTGTCGGCTGCCGCCATAATGAATCTGTCATGTTCCTTTCCAGAGGGTGCGGTAGTGCGCATACCTTTCGGTCTTCTATTTGTATTATTTGATACCTATTTCGTGTTCTTCTCTATACAATGTGAGTTAAGTACCTATCGATTATTACACGTTTCTTCTAATTAAGCTTCTCTTATTTTAATACATCTTTTATTAATAATCTTATTTTAATACATCTTTTTTCTCTACTTTAATGATGTAGCTGCAAGATTACTTATCCTTATAACAACTACATACATAGATATATTAAATTAAGAGATTTTTCCTTGTAATTTTGCTGTTGACTTACATATCAAATGTATGAGATTCGCATTCGTATGACGTCAATGAATGGCAATAGCTACGTGTGTTGACAGACCTAACATAGTTTAATGCTAAGTAAGCCCTCGGCTTTACTCAAAGAAACTTAAAATTTATAATTATTATCAAATAAGTCCGCGAACAAGCACATGGCTTCAAGTGGTAAGAGATAACCGCAGCCTATAGCCATTACAGATATTATGAAGCCGATGGGCAAGTACACATCGGCTACTCTGCCCTCCAGACCGAAATATGTTGCTAAATGTTGTTTTTATGACGGTCAGAATCTCAGAAGAAAAGGCTGTGAATCTCTACTTAGGCAAGTTGGTGCATCGTAACTTTTGATCGGATGGATCGATTTCGTTGCGGAATTTTTGTTAGAAATTTTTGAATTTTTCACACTTCGTCTTTGCCTTATTTTTCATTCAATTTAAACGTAATTACTTGTATATATATATATATTTATTACAAAATCAACCTAATAAGTATATTAACACACTAAGGCTTAAGCGCAATGTTTGTGTTCTACTCAATAGTTTAATATTATTTAAAATGTTAATTTATATATGGACCTACTTAAAATTTAGTTTAAAAATTTATCCCCACACTTTAAATATCAGTTTGAATACTAAGTTAATTTTCACATGTTGACTAATCTATAACAAAAAACGTACTATATTAACGCAACTACCTTAAAATGGGGTTTTGTGTATCATAATTTTATTTTACACGCGATATTTGCACGAGTGATACGGTTATTAAAAAATAAATAAAAAAATAGGACAGAAAGTGTTTTATATGAATAATTATGAATATATTCAAGAACAAACATAGGTAAAGTCAAAGTAAAAATAATTCTTAATTTAGATAACGCGTCACTTTTGTCCGCGATTATTTTCTAAAGTATTTAATCAATTTTAATGAAATTTGCAAACCAAACGCAGTTCAATTTAATTTGGAAGATTGGATAACTTACATCTCAGTTTATCGCGGGCGAAGCCTCGGTCATCAGTTAGCTATGTCAAAAAAAATACGTGTTGGACTTGACTGCGTGAGGTCCCGGGTTCGATTATCGGATTGGGCAACAAAAAGAAATTTTAATTTTTCCAATTGTCTAATAAAAAAAATGTTGCTCGGGATTGAATGTGAGCCCGGTTAACGATATGCTTGCCATCTTTCACATTGTCCCCCAATTCCCTAGTGACTTTGCCTACCTCTTTGGGGATATGGGCGTAAAGATACTCTAACTAGTTAGAGGTCGAGAACCGCCACCTATTTGATATATAGACCTAAACCACATAATATTATATCTAACTAGTTTGTGGAGGCACATACTAGTAAGAGAACTACACGTTTTGTGAGCTGTACTAATAACCAAGGAGTAGCAGTATTCCTGTTGTTAGGTTCAATATTAGCTGGACCAAAGATTACTGTAGCACAAATCCCGACAAGAATTTAGCATAAAGGCATTCAAAGTTCAGATCTTTGCTATATATAGATAGGGGTATTAAATAATAGACTTAAAAGTGGCACGAATTATTAATATGCCCGATCTTGTTGGAGATATATGATTGGGTGATTGAATATTGAAATATTTGGTAATAAAACAAACTGCTGCTACTGCCAGAATCTGCATCGTGGTCTAATCACAAAAAGGAAGTTCCCAGGTAGAGTTTAATGTAGCTATTATGTTGGGTTGAAGATTCTTAACACTTCTTAGTTTCTAATACTGCTATTTTATACTGGCCGACGACGAAAGGACGAAGTTCGTTCCACCCGTTTTAGGAAAAAAAATATCATTTTTCAGTTACCTCACAGTCGAACTGGATAAAAAGTATCCCATGTCCGTCTCCTGGTTTTATGCTGTCTCTCTATCAATTTGCAGCCAAATCGGTTTAACCGTTCTTAAGTTATAAGTAGTGTAAATAACACGACAATCGTTTATGTACTCGTATATAGATGTGCCGGTCTCTTTATTTATACAACCTAGTGAACCTCCTAACTTCTAATTTTGCTCTATCATGCCCAATACTATGTATGTAAGTGACAGAGTTATAGATAGGGGTTGCTACATACTATCACTATTTATTAAGGTGTCCCCATTACGTTGTAGAATCATGAAAGTAAAATAATATTACTTATTTTGTGATACGTCATATCGCGACAAGTGTGTTGATATTTCATTGTGTTTTCAATTTAAAACACACGCCTCGCCTGCTCTTGACTGCGGTCACGAATACTCGTAAATGGTATCGTAATATTTTTAAACGGTATGTATTTAAAAGTAGTTTATTAATATGGCTGTATACTTTTTTGTATGTTTGTTACGAGGTACCTAGATTATTATGTTTTTGATTTGATTTTTGAGATCACAAAAAAGGAGGTTCTTAATTCGACTGTTTTTTTTTTGTATCTTTGTTTCTTGATTACTCCGTGAATGGCCAATGAGTTATTATGTTTTTTTTAAAAAAAATAGATCATGATTCCTAGTTGGTTCCATTAAATTGATAAGAAACCGACTTGTGGTTGTAGTGTAAAGCATGACAAACCCGAGCAACGTTTTTTTTTAAATAAGAAAATTGGAAAAACCAACTTTTCTTTTTGTTACCCGACCCGGGACCTTATGCATCTAAGTACACCTGGACTAGCGACCACAGAGGCGATTAGATTAAATTATACAAAATTATATTATTACTATTATTACTATTGTTATTGAGAACTATCTAATTTTGATATGACAATAATAAGTTGAAACATAACATGATCGTTCAAATCAAACACACGCGAGGTTACAGCAATGCAATAATCTGCTGTGAGTAATAGAGCTATATATTTTCTAAGAACAATGTTATGTGTATCAACATTATGGTACTGTATGTAATTGCAAGGAATACTAAAAAATGAAATTGTGACAGTTATATATTGATTGAACCAAAAAAAAGAAACTAAACCTGCATATCAAATATTTATTTAAAAACAGTCCTTGTTACCAATTGTTTGCAGAATACAGAACTAAAAATGAAGGTTATTAATGTTTTGGTAGATCGTCTGTTGTGTCTCTGTTTACTTTTCACACAAAAACTACTAAGTAAATGGATTGTAACTAAATTTTTTGATTAGTAGCTTATAGCTCAGATAACATTTAGGATCTTTTTACTCTGAGAAAATCTTTAGTTACCACATTAGCAAAAAAAATTACTTCAACACGACATCTCTCTCTTTGCTCACATAAAAGAAATATCTTTATATAAATTTTAAAGAAAGAAAAAAATTCGCCCCAGACAGGATTTGAACCTGTAACCTTTCGTCTCAAGCCGACGAATGCTCTAACCAATTGAGCTAACGGGTTAGAAAGGAATTAAAAATTTCGCCACGGGACTTGAATCCTCAGTAGCTCAATTGGTTAGAGCATTCGTCGGCTTGAGACGAAAGGTTACAGGTTCAAATCCTGTCTGGGGCGAAATTTTTTGTTTCTTTAAAATTTATAGAAATCTATCCCAAGCACAGGGCAAGTGCTAAAAAATAAAAATATCTTTATATATTATATACTAGCTGCCTATTCCGGCTTCGCTCGAATGGAAATTGTTTGATCATCAATTGAGATGTAAGCTATCCTATCTTTCAAATTGGATCAAACTGCACACGGTGTGCATATTTAGTTTGTGGTAACTTATCAAATAAAGTATTAAAACTAAATAAGGATGACTGTCACTAACAGCGTGACTGTAATAGGGGTTCCACATGGTTGTAAACACGCCTTCTAACAAAGGTTTATTTTTTACAGTCGGTTTCCAAATGAAGAAATCTATTTAAAAATAAAGTTTAACAGCCACCTCCTTGTTACGCAATCGGTTAAATATTTTAACTAGAACTTAATCTTCCAGATAAAAATGTTGAAAGTGGATCCCAGGCGATTGGCCGGCAAAGTGTTCCCAATTGTGAGTTGGTCGAGGAATTACGACCTGCGAACAGGGATCGGGGACTTGATAGCGGGGATTACTGTCGCGCTTACACTGATACCGCAATCCATTGCCTACGCTTCCCTAGCTGGATTTGAACCACAGGTAATGTAAAATAAACATGTCTTAATATTGCTAGGGTCAGATTTTAAAATTCTTTTCTATTCTGAAGACATTAGCTGATTTCCAACGGCGGTATTTTCAAATTGACCTTCAAGTACAGAAAATATTTATTACTCCTGGTGTTGCGGCTGAGGACCTCGGTAATATAATTGTTGATTTTTCGTCAGGTGGTCGCTTCTTTGCCTCTTCTATAAAAGTGGACGTTCAAAAACGTTTAACCATATTATCTGTTTTCCTCGATTTGCCTGGGATTCCGATCAGAGAAAAAAAGGATTTTTAAAATCGGTTCAGAAATGACGGAGAACTTGATAAACATGACTAAACACACACACACACACACACACACACACATACACACAAAAGTAAAAAATCTTCATTCCCGTATCCCCGAAGAGGTAAGAAGAGACCAGGCCACCTACGACTAGCCAAAGACGCCAAGTCCAACAATGTGATAGATGACGAACCTATTGCCAACCGTAACAATAATAGTAAATATTAATGAAATAACTTTGTTATGGTAAGTATGTAATTAATTGCGTTTGGATAGTATTTTTGTAATGTTGAAAATATCTTTTTTTAAACGAAATATTAACATGTTTAAATTATAAACAAACTGTAAAAAGGAAAAAGTATTTGTTTAAATACTTTCTATATACAGTTAACAAGTACAATCAAGAACAATTAATGGTGATAGCAATTCGTAAAATTTTAAACCATCGTTGTTTCAGAAACGGTCACAATTTGTCGTTATCATTATTCAATTAATTATTATTCATCTGTTAACATAGTTTTTTTTTATGATATTGGAAGGCAACCAAGCAGACGGATTTCCTGATGGTAAATAATTCACGCCACCTAGAGACACTAAAGGTGGTAATGGTGCGTTGCCAACCTGAGGCCGGGATGTTAGACCTCGAGCAAAAGTAAGTTTACCGGCTACCTTACGCTCCAAACCGGAACACGTCATGACGCTATGACGGCAGGAATAGGTTAGGCGGTGGTACCAATCCGAGTGAGTCGCTGCGAAACTCTACCATGTAGTCAGATGTCTCGGTGTTAGTGACGATAAGCCTTTGCGCGCCTTTTACGATCTGCCTGGCAGGAATTCAGATGATCTATTCTGCAAAGGAGACCGGACCAACACGGGGTAAATATATAAATCTAATATATTTCTTAATATTAAAACCTATCTACGTAGCTCTGATTAGCCACAGTACCTAAATTTAAACTCAATAGAGACAACAATTAAAATAAAATCATTTACACATACGAATAATGGTAGCAAGCATATATTGAATTACGTAGGTAGAGTTAGTATACTTGTATAATAGTTCTAACAGCTCGTCACAGGATAATAACGCACATATAACATCTATATTGAAATCGCGGCTATTAAAAGTGTGAATATATTCATATTATTTAACTACCTATTATATATTATACTATATATTATTTACATATTTTAATAGTGAACGTGTATTCTAACAGATAACAGGTCATATTCGTAAAATTTTAAACTTTTAAGAATATCTCGATCACGTCAACTTTCAAACAAAAAATCCGCATCGAAATCGACCCTTTCGTTTAGAAGTTGTGATGCCACACACGCACACACGCAGACATGTCAATAGATCTCTTCTTTTTCCGTCGAGGGCTAACAATTAAAAATAATTTGGAAGGTCTATAGCAATATAATACTAAAATTAAACATTTTTGATAACCCCCGTCAAAACTTACATGGTTAAGAGCCACCTCGATCATGTTAGCTATCAAACAAAAAATTCGCATCGAAATCGGTCCCTCCAGACATACAGACACACGCATGCATATACAACAAAACTATAACACTCCTCTTTTCAGTCGAGGGTTAATATTCAAAAATAATGATAAAGGGTTAAATTTTTCCGCGGTCCGAGCGGGCTTCTTTGCAGAATAACCTAAACCTAAAGGCAGATGCCTTCCTTAGAGACAGCTCGTAAAAGGCGAGCATAGGCTTTCCATCACTAACACCGTGACATCTAACTAGGTGGTAGAATTTCGTATCGAATCATCCGGATTCTGCTGCCATAACGTCATGAAGTGTTCCGGTTCGGAGGGTAAGGTAGCCGGTAAACTTACTTTTGCTCTAGGCCTAACATCGCGGCGTCAGGTTGGCAACGCATCATTTCCACCTTTGGTGTCTCTAGGCAGTGTGAATTTCTTACCATCAAGTAATCCGACTGCTTGTTTGCCTTCCAATATCATAAAAAAGATGTAGAAAACCTATACCTAGTAGTTTATCAAATAGCAAACTTATTTTACTGGTATATTTTATAATTGTATGAACAATATTGTTTACTATTCTCCCCGGGATAGGAAGTGCACGTTTCAATAACTAACAAAGAACGAAAATAGCGAACAAAGTTTCATACAAGTTGAATCAGTCGGTTTCATTTAAGTTCTTTTAATGGATTTATCAAGCGGGTGGGAAGATGAACTTGTGGTAACAGGAAAGTTGGCTCATCGGTTCCAGGGGCTCTCAAACATATATACTTACTTAATATTATACAGCAAATATGTTTGTCTTTGACGCTTTTGCTACTAAGTCTGCGGACTGATTTTACGGGTGGAATTTGATTTGCATGTAGATTTAATAATGAAGCTATAGACAGCTACTGAAGGCAAAACTCCTAACAAAGAATTCCCCAATTGTAGCAACTCTCACTAACGTGGTGGCCTTGTTACAATTTGACATGTCTAGTATGTTTTGACCTGTCTAATTTCATTTCCTTTGTTTTTGTCTGTTTTGGAAATAATGCATATAAAATAGGTTTGGTAAGGTATTGAAAGTAACTATCCACAGCCAATTGGAAAAAAAACTTTGATACACATTTTCTCGTACAATTATTGAGTTTATATTACAGTAGATACTGAAGGTGATCGTTGGAACTCCTAACTGCTAGTAACTTAAATAGTCCGGTGAAGTTGTCAAAACCCCGCGGTTAGCAACATGTTAGTTATTAAAAAAGAAATAGTAACTTACTTGCTTACTTAATTCCTACTTATTTACATAACACTTACTAAGAAATAAAATTGTGTCACTAAGTGTTCCTTTAAAATACTTTTCTTTTATTAAATGAATAAAAATCATATTTACTTATCCTTATTGTGACATTCCTCTGAAAGTTTTTTTAAACTACTCAGAACGGATTCAGAATCAAGTGAATTAAAAGTTACAATCAAAAGTAGAGTGTTTAATGCTGCAAATTATCACATATCTCTGTAGGATCGTTTTGTTTGTTACGGGAGACAATCATAAACAAAAAATAATAGACCGTAAGGTCTATCGATGCAACTATCTTAAATAACAGTTCTTCCGCCCACCTCCCCCCTAAAAAATGGATGTCGTCAAATGTCGCCTTTTTTTATGATATTGGAAGGCAAACAAGCAGACTGATTTCCTGATGGTGAGAAATTCACGCCACCTAGAGACACTAAAGGTGTAAATGGTGCGTTGCTGACCTGAGGCCGGGATATTAGGCCTCGAGCATAAGTAAGTTTACCGGCTACCTTACCCTCCAAACCGGAACACGTCATGACGTTATGGCGGCAGGACTAGGTAAGGCGGTGGTACCAATCCGGGTGAGTCGCTGCGACACTCTACCACCTAGTCAGATCTCACGGTGCTAGTGACGGTAAGCCTATGCTTGCCTTTTACAAGCTGCCTGGCAGGACGGCAGATGGTCTATTCTGCAAAGGAGCCCGGACCAACACGGGGACCTGTCAAATTTCATGGACCGTCTAAGACCTGTAGGCCATACTGCCATGTCTAACGTTTAAGTAAATTCTTTATTACAGTCATAAGACGTTATACAGAAAGTCATGTCAGGGTCTTGGGTAAAGCGGTGGCCTCACAACTCAAGCTCTTATAGTGAGATTCGGCAGCCACGAGGAAATGCATGATACGCTAATTTCGTTATGAATATTTCATTTGTGCACTTTTACTAAACAAAATTGTACAAAATTCCAGCAAAGTAAGCTAATTTCACTCATTATAAACACGAAATTCAATAATCGACCATCTTTTCTCTCGATAGCGTCAATACAAAGTGTTATTTGACAAATCAGATGGCAGTATGTTAGTTCCTCATATAGTATATATTACTCTTTGGGCAGTTCCAATTTAGTTATGTGAAGTATTTGATTAATTTTTATTGCTTATTTCTATATAAAAAATTTCTATAGCAATTACATAGATTTAGTATGTACAAGATAAAAAAATGTCAGTTAAAACACGAGACCAAAAAATGTTTTTGTGTTTATGTGTGAATTAAAAAGGGTTGACGTAAGGCCACGTACGTTCCCCTCCGAGGGTCCGAGCCTTTTCGTGGCGGAGAGCCGAGTAATTGAGGTCGAGAAGGTGGAAACCAATACGGACCAGGGAGGGCGCTCCTCAGTACCCCTCTCTGTCCAAGAGGGGAAGCGCACACAGGGTGGTGGGGCATTTGGCCTGCGTGGGTAGGCGGCTTGCAGGCCTGCGGAGGAGGGGGCGGGCTTTCCATCTAGCCCACCCGGTCGAGATGGGGTTACGGCAGGTACGGGGATGCCTGTCGCCACTGGAACCCCCGAAGTGGTGCACGCTGTATCTCTGTGCGCCACTTCTGACGATATGCGGACCCCTGTTAACAGGGGCTGCCTGATGGGGATCGTCAGATCCAGCGCCGCCGGGGCAGTACGAGCTTGCGAAAGCGTCCCCACAGCCCCGGTACCTGGCGAAGGTGAGGATACCGTGTGGTTTTAGTGAGTAGGAGTCTCACATAATCCGCCACTTCCACGATAGATTTCCACACGTTAAAAAAAAGGCCACGTACGTTATCAATATCGATAAATGCGTTCAAATTTCAATGTTGATTTAAAAGAAGCTAGTTCAATTAATATGCCCCGCATTGATCAGGGTTCACTTTTTGGTAGCTTTTTACTTTTTCTGTAGCTACTGCAATGCTTTTCACTGTCTTGCTCCAGTTAGAGAGTAGAATAATTATTAGTAAAACAATGAGAATTATCATCGCCACCATATAAATAGCAAAGAATTTTATTTTTAAATGGCTGGAGACAGCTTCTCTTCATAATACCGGCACGCCATACATCTTATACTAGGTGCATCGCTGTCTTGGGAAAGTTTTATTAGGCGTATTGTGCAAGTGCAACCCTTCGTAACCAAACCTCACATGGACGCAACGGCTGGAAAAGGTGAGGGGGTGAATCATTGTGGTAGTGATAAGTAAAGCCAATATTTGACGGGACGTATTAATTATCTAGCCAGTTCTTTTATATAAACATTAAACTAGATTCATTTATCGATATAGTTAACGTACGTGTCCTAATGACAACCCTTTTCTAACTCACACATAAACAATTTACTCATAAGTAGGTACATTTTGGTGGTCTCGTGTTTTGAGTGACTTTGCTTATATATTACATCCTAAATTTATGGATCAAAGCAAAGCAAAGCTCTAAAAATTCCAACATCAAAATTATATTTATTTATTATATAA
Source organism: Calephelis virginiensis (assembly GCA_002245475.1). Taxonomy (NCBI): domain Eukaryota; kingdom Metazoa; phylum Arthropoda; class Insecta; order Lepidoptera; family Riodinidae; genus Calephelis; species Calephelis virginiensis. The sequence goes on from NJDC01002516.1 coordinate 149,690, forward strand.
CTTTCTTTTATTTTAATCGTAAGATTATTCAATTAATTTACAAAACTTACAGCGATCCGATATGACGGGGACGCTAAGGGTTTTTCTCGCGTAATTATTGTCACATTGGTACATGACTATCTCCCTCTGTTCTTCTAGGGCAATTTGTATCTGATAACGGTTTCTCACAAGCTTCATTGATCTTCATTTTAAATCTATGGGCAATTATGAAATGATTTTTTGAGTTTAAAAAAAAAACATATTACCATAAAAAATAGCGTCAATAAAATGATTACCAAGATGAACGTTAAAACAGTATTTGATGCTCCAAAGAAGAGGTTGGCATTTTATCTAGTGTTAAAAAGTTAGGTTGTAGTATTATTATAATGTTATAATTAATCCATTTAAAGAAGCTGTGAAGAATTAAACCCACATGGGCGTTTTAACAGAACACGTTTTTAAACTAACTATAAAATTATCTATTTTTAGCTGGTGTTACATAATAAATAAAATTTTAAAAGAGACAGATGTCTATAGCCTTATAAACATGGAAGTAAAAGTGATAAACAAATTTAACTCTAAGTTAAAAAGAATAGCGGAATGAAAAACCATATTTTTTTAATTGTTCTACAAATTTCTTAGACGTATCAAATATAGTGAACACTTGATACTGGTTTGAATGAATTAAAGTTAGTCGCGACTTGTGTTAGTCTTTGTTACTGTCAGTGAATTTAAGGATTTAATTGGATTAAATTAACATTACGATATAGAAGACAGAATATAAGAAATGTTGTCGGTTGGCTATATAGCCCGTATGAATTAGCCGATAAACAATGTTATCGCAAAAAAAAAACAACTGTCAACTATAATAGCTGCTTGTCAATAGTATACGATACTACGTGACAGCATGGAAGTTCTCTGTCTGATGCGTTAGCATCTATAGTAGTCTGTGGTTACTTCTAAATCTATGGGTTACTTGCTTTATTGATGAAATTAAAAAAATAATTTTATAAACTTGTATCTTCCAGTTTGAGAAACCTTGATGTGTTCTATTTGTTGTTCGTTGCTTTCCAAATCTGTTTACAATGAAACGGAAAAGATATGTGGGAAAATAAATTGTTACGAATCAAATCTACCAAAGTAAAATTTATTTAACACCAGAAATTGGATCACGTGTATAGAGTATAAATAGTTGGTGACATTTTTATGTAAAGTAATACATTTTACTTTGAAAACTGTTGCTTTAAAAGTATATTACTGACCTGACATCCCTAATTTCTTACTTTAGACGTTATCTCTAAAAAAATTAGGAACTAGTGTTTGCGTGTGGCTTTGCCTTCGTTAACAAGGTTAGGCGAAAATTATAATACACAGTTATTTTACGATTCAGTAAATTGTAGACATTTGAAATAAAAAGTAACAACCAAAAGCATATTTGTGCAAAACGGTTTTGTCATTTTTTGTTTAACCTTGCCCATTTTTTGTTTCGTTGACGGATGCTCTAACCATTTGAGCTACCTAGGATTCAACTCTTATGACATTTTTGATCATTTTCATCGATTATGTCAATTGTTATGTCATATAGCTATGTTTCATTTATGTTCTTTTCGATTTGGAACCTAACTTTACTGATAAGATTGAAGAAATTTTATTAGTTTTTAAAATTTCTATTGAAAATAATATTGCTGCTTGGATAAAACGCCATAAAACACCACGCAACGAATTATCTTCTAGCCCATTTCATATCCCCAAAGGTTCACGTCTAGCTGAAGACACTAAATCCCACAATGTAATAAGTGGCAAGCAATGTAAAGCAATCCCTAATCCCTAAAACCAAAACAAAAGTTGTATATTTTTCTACCTGTTGGTCCGAGTCCGCTCTAGGAGTAGAATAGATCTGTTTCTCAGTCAGGCAGCTTGTAAGAGCCTAGCACTGATTAAAATATTGATCAGCATCAACAAGGTCACTGGTGGTAGACTGCTGTGTAGCAGCGGCAGTAAGACAGCGACAGATATTTGGGGTGTTTATAAGCGGTTGTCTCTTACCACTATAATGTTTGTTCGATACCCTATCACATAAAGAAAGTAAGGTTCGTATGTTTTTGTTGGATGACTAATGTGTTGCTAGCCTCGCAGTTTTTAAAACTTCATCGGACTTTATACATGGGTACACCTTACAATTCCTAACAAATAAAACTTCTCACAGAACTACATTTATTATTTTATTTATTTATCCTTATTGGTGCAGTGCTGTGGGATACTCTATATTATACTCCCCAGAATTAACATTCCTCAGACAACTTATTTTTTAACTAATGATGACTTATTCGGCATCAACTGGATTAAAAATTATAATTTAAGGACTGTGAAAAATACTTCGATTTTAATAATTACAAATAATTGAGTTTTTTCTCTATTTCCCTGTGATTTCATCTTCAAACCCAGACTTGGTGATAATGGGACTACCTCGAAATTGCGCTATAACATAAAAATTGGTTAGAAATGACAGAGAAATCGATTAACATTCCTAAAACACACACACACACACACACACACACACACACACACACACTAAAGTAAAAAACTCTCTTAAAGCCTGTATCCCCGAAGTGTTAGTCACATGTCCAACCAGACAACCCACAACTAGCCGAAGAAGACACCAAGTCCAACAATGACTGAGTGACTATATATATATATTTGCCAGTTGGTTAAACTTTAAAAGCATAAAACATTTTCAAAGGCCTCTATTTGCAATGTCAAAGGCATCAAACCAGTGCATTTCGTCTCTGAAACCGAATACCTTTTGTAATTAAAATTGTGGAAGCAGTATCGAACTCGACAATACAATTTCCTTGATGTTTCAGTATGGCTTGTATGCTTCATTTGTCGGCGGTTTCGTGTACGCCCTTATGGGAACATGTCCACAAATAAATATTGGGCCGACAGCATTGCTCTCACTACTTACATTTACATACACAAATGGAACAAATCCGGATTTTGCGGTGCTGCTCTGCTTCATTGGAGGGATTGTACAGTTGCTTGCGGGAATTGCACAACTTGGTAAGTTTACTATGTTATCTATACATACAAATGAATAAAATTAAATACTTTACGAATATGAATGTATATACGGTAGGTACCAAATATTTTTTATTACAATTTTTGTCAGTGAGTCTCTTTGTTACGGCTAATCTGTAAAGCATCTGGACCGATATTGACAGGTCTTTCATAGGCAAGTGGCTAATGAATCATGGAGTAATTTAGGCTATTTTTATTTTGGACTTTTTCTTTAAATTCCAACTAATTTAACAAAAAAAGTCAAAATTTACGAAGTCACGGGTGCTATCCTACGTATAAATATAATATGTAAAAGTACAGCAAATAAAAAATAAGTAAAGTACAGCAAGTATATTACAGGTTTCGTTTCATTTGTAAACTAATCATTTGTCTTTTAAGTTTTGTTGAATCGAACATAATCTTTTTGACACTCCCTTTTCTCGAAAAAATAAAATAAATATAAATTTAAAGACGTTGTTCTTGGTTTCAACGTACGTACAGCTGCTATTGCCATTAAAAACTAGTTCGCACTGCGGATTTTCACCGCGCGATATTTAATCTCGCGAATTACCTATATTCCATGCTCAATAACACGCCGGGTAACATTTCGCTCGATTTTTATCAATTTCATGTAGTTTCCAGCTGAGAAGAAAGTGTAAAATGGATTAACGGCCAATGTTAATAATGTATCTCAATATAATGGATTTCAAGCAATCTAGATAGCTGCGTATCCGGTGGCCTATCCCATACCTAATTGCCATATTTATCTTGTCCACAGATATGTTATTGGCAAGCGATAACATAAAAATGGATCAAAATATCAATCTTGGACAGCAAGTTTTGGATTAGGATTGATTATTAATATTGGCTGATAGAGTATTATCACATTATTCTTCTCACTTAAAATACGACAGTTTAATGTACTCGGATCGTGATACTTAGGATTAAATTTGTTTTCATTAGGGAGGTTTCCTATATATCAGAGTGATTAATTATTGCATGTCAATGTAGTTATTTTCTACTGACTCCTGCTCACCCGACGATCATATGGGAGACGAAACGCACGATATTTTGTCAATACCGTTGTCAATGTAGGAATGAGCTAACCGCGCGAATTTTATTTCGCAGTGCGGCCACAGTCATACTACTCCATGCTACACAAATCTTTCGCGTGGAAATAAATTAGCGCTAAATTTTTGAAGTGAAAACTTCTTTAGCGGTGTTTCGCACTTTTTTGGAATGGTTAAAAACTTCTAAACTCGCGTCAGGACACGTGACCTGAATTTTCGTAAGACGAAAATTTGTAAGACGGCGCAGGGCGCTTGCGCGAATAATCGTGTTATCATGTTTATATACGATAGCACAATAAATAAATATTGTATTCTACCATACAAATAAAAGTACTTTCATACTGATAATTAAAACAATTCTGGCAAAATTATTCTCTAACCATTCCAATATGTCAAAAATGCACAACGTTAATATTTAAGTTTTCACTTCTGCCGGCACTCCCGGAGTGCAACTAGTTTTTTCATACCAGTCTGGATACTCGAATAAAATTAAAAAGGTTATAGAATTGTGAGAAAACATGCCCGCTGTGAAAATTTGCCTTAGCCTTATTTTCAAATACGAAGGATGGATTTGGTGCTACCATTACATCCTTTGAAGTATTCATTTATTTTTAGACAGTTTTTAAAAATTATTTTATTATTATGAATAATATGATACTAATTTTTTTATGAATTATTTATTCGCTTCTGTGGTCTAGCGGTCCAAGTGTTTCACTTAACTTCATGAGGTCCTGGGTTTGAATCCCGTGTCGGGCAACAAAAGTAAAATGTGGTATTTCCAATTTTCTAATAAAAAAAAATGTTGTATATGATATGTGCCCGGTTGGCGATAGGCTTGCCACCTATCACATTGCGGGGCTTAGTGTCTTGGGCTAGTCGTGGGTTGAGCCTCTACCTACCCTTTCGGAGATCTGGACGTGAAGATACTTTTTATTTTCTTCTCTGTTATTATCGAAACCGGATGCTATCAACGTTTTTTTCTCAAACCGTTATCGGTTATTTTCACACCCAGAACCTTTTTCAGACCACTGGTAATAGAATATGATAATGCATTGTGGCAGGATTTCACCGCCATACCTATTTATTTTTTTCAGTGTGATGTTCTGGTCTGGAGGTTAGGGTAGCCGGTAGACTTGCACTATTGGCATGACACCTTCACCACTAGACATCGACCTACCTACAACCACTGTGGTGTCTATAGGCCACGGTTATCTCTTACCAACAGAAGAGCTGTGTGCTATAGCCGTTATCACATAAAAATGTAGTGTCCTTAGTTCAAATTAATTGCTGACTTCATCAGAGGAGCTGTATGCTTGTCTGTTTTAACCCGTTAAATTTTTTTTTACATTAAACTTTCTAATTTCAGGATTTCTAGTCGAATTTGTATCACTGCCAGTTGTTTCGGGATTCACATCAGCCGCTGCCGTCACCATTGCGTCTTCACAAATCAAAGGTCTCCTGGGGTTGAAATTTAACGCTGAAACATTCATAGCGACATGGCAAGGAGTGTTCCAGAATATTGGAAACACACGACTGCAAGATACTCTGCTCGGGCTGGCAAGCTGTGTCGTTCTCATGGGAATGAAGGTAATTACGTTTACTTTGTAGCACTGTACGGCGTTTCATTTTAAATTTGGTGCAATCAGAGCCTTTACCATGAGTTCACATACATACATACATACATACATACATACATACATACATACATATCTTCACGCCAAGTCCCATAAGGCGTAGGCAGAGAGTATCGAGTGTTTATTATGTTTATTACTATGAGTTTTTTACGCTTAAATTCGCTATTGTAAATTATTTATATGAAAAACTTGTGAACGTTAGACGTGAATTTCAATGAATATGCTATAGATTTCGATAAGTAAATTGTTGTACGTAATCTTTTGCAGATTGTGGTAAGGGCCCTAGTGTGGTCTATACTATATAGTGTAAAAACAAAGCCGCTTTCGTCTGTCTGCCCGTATGATTTTTTGAAATCTTTATTTAGATTTTTTTCACTTAGTGAAAATAGCAAACTCAAAGCTCGTATTCCAACAACTAAGACCTAACATATATTTAAATAATCATTTATTATATAGGAATGTGTACAATGCTCTAGCTGCGCCCGAGGAGGGGTCAGCTAAGACACTGTCAAACATACGTATCTACTTTTTATTGTTATCTTTAAAAGCTAAAAATTGTTGCCTTTTGGCTGAGTTACGGACGCACTCCACCAAAATATGTTCCTCTTTGTCCGTATGAATGCTTACATCTTTAAAACTACACAACAGATTTTGATGCGAGTTTTTTTAAAGATACAGTGGCAGGTGTATGGTGGCATTCGAAAGGCAGGTATTTTTGTAATACCATACAAGTTTGGTTAGTCATGTAAAGCTGGGACTAGCTGCTAGTCTATAAATAAAATAAATTTATTTCGTCTTAGTTTCTAACTTTTTAATAAAACATTTTGACGGATCAACACCTACTGCAGCTACAAAACGATTTCTACGACCAGAATCTTCAAGTTAAATAAAAAAATGGTAGTTTTAAATGACATGGTAAAATACTCCAGTTCTGGAGACTCTTGACACCATTCTCGAACAAAACCCGAGCGATTAGTTCCTGGAATCTCAACCTAGTATCTATATTTATCCCTAATAGCATTGTATATTTTTGTCAATCTTTCACCTGTCATCGCATCAAAGGAGCAAGGAGCCCTTTCTCATTTTCAAATTAAAACTTTCTTGCGATCTGATCCTAATGTTGCAAATGGTTTCGGCAAGCATTCTAAGAAATAAACGAAAACAAGGAATATCATACACGTACACCAAAATGTTTTGTAACAAACTTTCCAAGAGCATTTTGTTGTACGTGGGCTGTAACTCATAAAATTGTTAGTAACTGGGAGTATCCCTGAGTCCCGTGAGTATCGTTCATTACAAGAGATTCTTGGCGGATATTCCCATACACACGCATTCATACAAGTTGCTTGAATGGTATTGTAAACCCAAACCTTAACAATCACCTTATTTTTGTGCGTACAGCGTACGAATATATTTCTCTCTATTGTCAAGCGGCAACCGTAGCTTAGGGGCATTATTTAAGAAGATGGCGTTCTTATCAACAAGATATTAAAAATTATTATGGTCGAATTTCGACCTACGGGCGACCACTGCAAAAAATAAATGCATGAACGATCCACGGTTCACTGTATAATATACGGCGTATAGTATGCTTTAAGAACGCGCATCTCTCTGCCTATTTTATTTTTTTTCTATGGGATATGACCAATTATATGTAAGTACTAGCTGCCTGTTCCGGCTTTGCTCGGATGGTAATTTTCTTGATCATAAATTGAGATGTAAGCTATCCTATATTTCTAGTTGGATCAAACTGCACACGGTGTGCAAATTTTATTGAAATCGGTTAAGTAGTTGAGGAGTCCATCGCGGACAAACATCGTAATTTATATTCAAATTCAAATTCAAATCATTTATTTGCAAAATAGGGTTACAAATTGAGTTGTTTTGATGTAGTAAAAGTAGATAAAGGCCTATTTCACCATTTTTGGCATGCAAAATTTGTTTTGAAAAATTAGCTTTAATTTACAAATTTAAATTTTACCTAAGCAATTAATATTTAAAAATTGTAGCGATATTATTAAACAATACTTAGTTAAAAATAATCCTTTTTCTTATAACAAATAACATGACAAGTACTTATTTTCTATTATTCAAAACATAAAATTAATATCTGAAATTGTGGGTTAAATGCATATAATAATGTCATTAACAATTAAAAACTACTTTAAAATCAAATTGAGAAACATGAGACTTTGCAAATGTCAAAAATAAAGTCAGGAATCATTATTATAAAAAAAAATAATTACTAATCATACTTACCTATGTCTACAACAAATATGTGTTGTTTAAGTTACATTTATTTCAGCAACAGAAAGTGTTGTTGTAAATTATTAATTTTGTAATCGTACTAAAATCTAACATTTTTCTTTGGCATTATAATTTAAATAGTCTTTAACAGAATAAAATTGTTCTTGTAATAACTACTGATGAAGCTGATTTCTAAAGTGTGGATAATTCAGATTAGTAATGCTTTTTGGCAGTTTGTTATATATTTTAATTGCCATACAATATACATTATTTGATAAAGAGCTAATAGACTAATAGGCAGAACCAGCTTATTCCCTCTTCTGCTACTGCAGCCATGCAATTCCTCAAAAGTAGTAAAATAACACGTATATTTCTTGACAAATAAGCACATTTGTTTAATATATAAAGATGGAAGAGGTGAAATTTCAAGCATTTTAAATAATGGTTTACAGCTACAAATAAAGCTTTTTTTAGCTATAGCTCGAACACACTTGTTTTGGGCAATGAATACTCTATGAGAATGAGTAGAGTTTCCCCAAATAATTAAACCATAGCTTAACACAGATGAGACATATCCGTAGTATGCATTTAAAGCTGCTTCGATTGATACTATTTATTAAGTTATATATATTAAGATATTTGGCCTCTAGGGTAAATACCATAGGTGTGGCCTGCCTTTAGTCTATTTTGCCGCCTTGTGGCCCTTGCCTGTCAAAAGATTGCCGACCATTTTTATAGAGGCGTTCAAGTTTTTAGACAGTGTTTATTACATCTGATATTCTATTAAAATAACAATTAACAACAACAATAATTACAATATAATATATCTAAGTACGCCAAAAATGGCCTATTTTCCTAGATTTTCCTGTAGTTTCATAGTCGTCTTCGAAAGTAAACTCTTCTAAATAAAAAAATAACATTTTGAAATCCGTTTAGAAATTACTGAGACATCGATTAAAATACATAAAAAATATGGGAGCTAATGACATACGCTTTCCTTTTTTGAAGTCGTTTAAAAACGGATACTATGTAGCAAACTTAAAGAAAAGAAAGTACTCAATGCTTAAGTTGAGAACGCGTCGTTAATGTTACGGATGTCCGTGTCTTTTGCGATAGGTGGTAAGTTATAATCAAGTTAATTACTTGTCTATTTGCAACTTTTTCTTTAAAATCCTGCGACTCTTTATGGTTTAGTCATCAGTCCTCATGACTTAGTCACTGGAAAGATGCCTATAGAATCTTTAAGCAGCAGTAAACGCAACATGCTCCGAAATATCTAACACTATGTTTTTATAAATAACATACAATATTATTATTTTAAATGAATGCATTTAATTAGATATTAAAACGGATATTACTTACATATCTGGACAAACTACATACATAGATCTAACCCGAAAGCAAGCAAATTATATTTTTGTGTTATTAGTGTTTGTGTTAGTAGTGTACATAGAAATAATACTTAAATAGTTATGAGTGTAATGGTAAATTAAATAAACACCCAGGTTCGGAAATATAGAAATCGATTATCACACAAATGTGGGGGCACACATTGTCAGGAAACGAACCCCGAGCCTGGCAGATAGTCGGTGGATTTAGCCGTATAAACCAACCTCTCAAGCAACGAAGCAGTCAAAGTTAATAAAGATGTTAGAGATCGTCGAATGTTATAGTATTTGGACATTTGTTATTTTGTTTGTAGTAGTTTGTATTATTCACATAAAATGTTGTCTCTGGGCTAGGATGTTGCTTGAATATAGATCTTGATTTGAGGCAAAAAACCACGATGATACTACACGTTCTATTACTGTAACTGTATATGATTATTTTTTTTTTATAATTAAAATACTCCTGAATAATATTATTATTAGCAACTAGATGTGTCGGCGAACTTCGCTCCCGTTCGGATTGTATGGGAAAAATTATAAAGTTGTTTTTCTTCGTTTCCTCGCATGTTTCCCTTTTCTTATCTTTTAAACCTTTCCTGGACTTGAACAAAAAATTGAAAACAAAGTTGGCCAAATCGGTATTTTTCGAGTTTAAGCGAGGCTAACGAAAAGCAATTGATTTTTCTCGGCGAACTTCGTTCGGCTCGTTCTGTGTGTCAAGGAAAATTAAAAATGTTGTTGTTCCTAGTTTCCTCGCAGTTTTACTATTTTTTGTTATCTTTTAAACATTCCTTGGTCTTTCACACATAATTCAAATCCAAAATTAGACAAATCAGTCTAGCTGTTCTCAAATTTTAGCCAGAGTAACGAACAGCATTCGATTTTTATATATAAGAAGTACAAAAAATCATTTAAAAAGGTATGATGAATATAGAAGTTAATGATTTTGAAGACTTTCAGTAATTTTTATATTAAACTTGACATTTTGAGTCGGTGGAGTTTGTATTATTTACCTGAATGTAGGTCTCGCTTTTAAGGCAAAAGACACTATGATACTACATCTACTGTTGTTGTATCTTTTAAATCTGCATTGCCGGTTGTTTCATGTAAGCATTTCCGATATTCCCATCCCCAGTTCTAGACTTGTCAGTCCCATGAGTTGCTAGTGAATATCAGTCCTTATCTACACTACTTTAAGAATGTTGAGATATAACATTACTTTTTAAACATGAAGATAAAACTTTTCAAAAAAAGACCACTATCGAAATCAGTCTATTTGTTTAGGAGTTATGATACCAGATAGACACACACGCTTTCTCCCCCCCCCCTCTCTCTCTCTCTCTCTCACACACACACACACACACACGCACACACAAACAAACGTATAACACCCTTTTTTCCCGTCAAGGTTTAAAAATGACATTGTAAAAGGTTACATCAGTAATATTCAGTGAATATGTGGACGTCTTTCAGTTCTATCGCTTCGATAAACTGGAAATTGTGGTTTGATATTTGTACGCCTCTGAACTTTAGTGCTCAAATACTTGATGTTATGACATTACGGCATGTTTGCGGTAGCTCTTACAACTTCCACTCCAATTCGTACATGTTCTGCGAATTAACACAAACTGTTTCTGTTTGAGGATAAGATTTATCGTCGTCAGAGAAAATATCCGAAAAATCTATTATTTAAAATGCACATTTTTAATCGCTAAACAAAATAACAAGATAGCTGACAAGCGACTACTGACAAAACCAAATGGACAAAAATCCCTCACTAAACAAAATTAGCAGCGCTAAACGTGGTCAAGGGAGTATTTAACTTTGACAGTTAGTTAAATACGTTTAGCATGATATTTATCTTGGTGCAAGACAAAAATGACAAGTTTAGCCCTAAACGCATTTAACGGGATCTTAAACATATTTAAAGATTGTGGTGCAAGCGGCCCTGATACATTAAGCATATTAGTAAGTTGACAGGCACGGTTCAAACAAAGATTATAAAATTATCGGAGGGAGATACCATTAGTATTACTGAATTCAATTATACCCCAGCTTTGATTTTAGAGCAGGTATTCGTTAAATTGAAATTTCCTGTAGTTAATTAGTACTTTGTTATTCAAGATATATTTCTGTGAAAGGCTTTCACATAACAGATAATATATAGCTTGAGATTTGACAAACATGACTACCACTGTAGTCGTAGCTTTATTTTGTTATAGCTGAAAGTTTCCTACCTTATGATTCTAATTTCGCTGTTGTAGCAACGATAGGGTTACTAGGAAAGGTATTCGGTAAGTCGGCTACTCCATTAAAAAAACAATCCCTTTCCTAAGGTTCTTCCTGTCCCAAGTCCACTTCATAAATCCGAAATATTTTTCTGTTAAACGTTAATTCTGGTTCCACCTTTGTACAAAGTGATATGAATAATAATAATTGTTGATATCACTGTTCTTTGTGACGTTAGCCTAGTGAAAGCTGAGTAGGAAAAATTATCAAAATTTAGCTCACGATTTAGTTTACGAGATTACAGTCATGTTTGATATTGACTCAGCAATGATGGTCCCGTTATTCGTGTTAGTAAAAGGTCTTGCATCGAAAAGACTCGACCAACACCTTAATAGACTCTTGCTGCATTCTTGGATAAAAGGCCAGATTCAGAAGGCAGCAAGTTTTGGGACGGCATGCATTGTTTGGAGATTCCTCAGTCTGCTCCCTGACCACTGACGGTTTCGTTGTAAGATCACCATCATCTATTTTTAGGTTTATATTTTAATATTTTTTCATGTCAAATTTATAATCGTAGAAAATAAGATGTAATGTTTAAAAAACATATATTATATTTTTAAATAAACACATACATATCTTCACGCTAAGTTCTCTACGAGGTAGGCAGAAAGTATGGAGTGCCAAGGATGTAGGTATCCGGGGAGAGAGAGCTAGCTTGGCATTCCACGATTGCATTTTTGTGAGTGTGTCAAGAGAGTCTTCAAAACCAAATTATTTAATTTGCAATTTTCCGCCAAAAAAATGTATACGTATTATTGCGTAGCAAAACAGACAAAATAGTGCGCTAAGAATGAATTGGACTTACTGGAAGCAAAAACTCCCAAAAACATCCAGCTCCACACAATACACACCATTAAACTGTTTTATTAGCACCAACAATACACATACTACTAAAAACTCAACGTACGTTTCGCTTTGTAACCGAAGCATCATCAGGAGAATTCGACAGCACTCCACGAAGGTCGAACAGATACTTCGTGGAGTCGCTAAGAATGAATTTTTAGCGCACTATTTTGTCTGTTTTGTTACGCCATAATACATATACATTTTTTTGGCGGAAAATTGCAAATTGAATAATTTTGTTTAGATTTAAGTATGGATTTCCGGAAAGTAACGCCTTCTTCTATCAATTTTCTTTAAAATCAGCTTGTTTGTATGAGAATAATAATGAATGTGGAGGAAGCTATGCAGGTCTGTAAGGAAACTGGCAAATTGGCCCTCGATATTCTCTGCTTACAGTGTAAGAAACTCGACGTGAAGATCTGTATGAGTGTAAGTTTTATCTAAGTGAACACATAACATCAAGTATTATGTTAAGTTGGTAAAACTATATTGCGAAATACTTGACGGTGTCGCATTCGTGGAATGCTTTGTCGAATAGAGCTTAGATTTGCAACAGAAATTTGGTATTGGTTAGAAGTTAGATAATACTTACAGAATCGTTCTGGAATTTCTCGATTGGATTTAAACAATACGAAGATGAAACTTGTTCTGCATAAGTTTTACGCTAAAACTAGTTATAGGGCTTCTCTTTTAAAGTTTTTAAGTTCTACTAACCTAATTCTACTAACTTTTCTACTAACCTTGTTTTTACTAATAAATACTCGTTTGAAGGTCACGATAATAATTTTACCGTAGTAAGTGCAAGTCGGACTTGGCCATGGCTGGTTCCGTAGTAGCAAGTATCATATTATAAAAATCTTTGAAAACTGCAATTTAATCACTTCGTATGCAGTGGATGCGGTTTACGTCACTAAGTTCGCGATCACACCTTTAGCAAAATGTTACCGAACACAAAAGGTCAATGAAATATCAAAAGACTGCTGCTAAACGGTTGTGCGATTTTAAGCTACACAGCGCCATCTCTTGACAGTGAGGTATAACTACTCGTATTTTAAGTGTTGGTGTTATAGTACCTATTAAAAAAAAAATGTTTACTAGATGTCGTTCAAATCAATTTTCGTTGATAGTTTACATGGTAATAATATACATCATTTATTTTTTTTATTTTATTTTAGAAGTTACATACATTTTACTACTTTGGAAGCATCTATCGTCTGTTTTTTTTCTAAGCTATTCAGTTTAGAAAAAAAATATGGTAAGAACTTCAATATTATTTTTGGATGATATTGAAGACACTTATATATTTCGTGAAAAAAAAAAAATTCGAGCGTACGCGGGACCTATCCCATTCGGTTTGTTCACTGTATTTTCTTATAATAACTGAAATAAAACCTACTTGTAATGTAGATAAAAACTATCATGATCACGTCAGCTTTCAAACAAAAAAATCCGCATTGAAATCTTTACATTCATTCAAAAGTTAAGCGTAAACAGACATACACATCCACTCACACATACTGACACACACTGACACATACCGACACGTCAAAATTTTAACACCCCTCTTCCGTTTGGGTTAAAAATACAAGAAAAAGATCAAGTTTTCACAGACATTATTCATAAATATAAATTAGGTATTCAACAATGTTTCTTGAAGTGTAATAGTGCCTTACAGTAGTAAAGGCATTTGTACTGAGATTGAGCGTAGTACCAAATCCGCAACGACCAATTCCGGTACAAATTAAGCTCACTATACCATGAATATTATAGTTAAACCTCAATGTTTGTTAAGCCAGTTGTAAAATGTACTTAGCATCTCAATTCGCTACCCGAGTCCACTTAATATCATCTACGATTTCGATTGCAACCATAAAAAGTAATTGGTCCCAAAGCCGTTTCCGATTCGTATTCACCACGTATTTTTATTGTGTGTGTTATGACTGAATTTTCGCAGTTCGTAATATTATATATATATTTTTTTTAAAATGTCGCTTCTGTGGTCTAGCAGTCGGGCGTCGGACTTGACTTCTTGAGATCCCGCGTTCGATTCCCTGTTCAGCCAACAAAAAATTTAGAAAATGTATATTTTCAATCTTCTAATAAAAATAATGTTGACCAGGTTTGGATTTGTATCCGGTTGTCGATAGGCTTGCCACCTATATCATTGTGAGACTTAGTGTCTTCGGCTAGTCGTGGGTGCCCTGGTTTTGCCTCTGCCTATTCCTTCGGTTATATGGGCGTAAAGATACTATTTTTTTAATTTAAATAATAAATTTATCTTTATGGCGATTTGAAGTATGGTAATAAAACTTTGTGGTTGCCTCTGTGGTGCCCTTTACCCATCTCTTCAGGAAAACAGACGCTGAAATACTTACTTTAACTTTTGTACTCTGTTAAAAATATAGTCAAAACGAATAAAATGTCTCTTCACGCACGTCTGGCGTAGAGCGTGGGTAGAGATACAACCAAGGCACCCACGACTAGCCACATTGTTCCATAATGTAATAGGTGGTAAGCCTTTTGCCAACCAGATACAGATTCTATTCCGGGAAATGTTGTTTTCATTAGAAAGTTTCCTCTAATCTAGTCTATATGTTAAATTTTCTAAAAAAATGACGTTGCTAGGAATTGGATATGTGCCCGGTTGGCGGTAGGCTTGACACCTATCGCATTGTGAGACTTATTCTCTTCGGCTAGTCGTGGGTGTCCTGGTTATGCCCTTGCCTACCCCTTCGGGGATATAGGTGTGAAAATATTTTTTTTGGAAAATTTCAAAAATATGGTTTCGTTTTGGTTTCCAACCTTAAGATTAAACCCGGGATCTCATGGAGTCAAGTCTAACATAGGACAGCTAGCCCGCTAAATCAATGGTCAATAATATATTTAAATAATAATAAACTTTAACATAATTTACAAACTTCCAGGATTTTTTGTTAAACAAATTTGATAAAAATAAAATAAACTGTATTTCTATATTTTCAAAGCATAGAAAAATTTCCATTTTAAGCATTGTAAGTATACACATGTCAATTTTGTTGATAGGTGTAGGTACTTCGTGGTGTAGGTACCTAATAACTTCTGTTCTATCGTAAAACTATCGATCTATAATGAATAGAAGCACACATTACAAAGTAATACGAGTATGTAAGTACTAAAAATAAAAGCGTTAGAAGTTTCTACGACTGCGGTTTTTTTCGCACTATAATTATATTCCACTAAATATTGTTCAACTCTGTCAAACGATTTCATAATTATATTTTTTTACTAATCGAAACGACAAGTAGGACAAATCCCCTTGCTGGTCCGGGTCCTCTGAATAGAGAACCCTCTGCCGCCCTACCTAGCAGTTCGCAAGAGGCGAGCAAAGGTTTAGTGGGCCATTACTAACAAAACTGCTGGTGAAAAAGTGCTGTGCAGTAACTTGCCTGTGATGAAAGGGATTCTACACCTTGCTTACTCCTGCGGCTATTATGACAGTGTCGTATTCCGGTCCGAAGGGTGGGGTAACCGATAGGCCTAAAACCCGGTTACAGGAAAGAGACACACCTGGACTAGTCTAAAGGCCACACTTATCAGGCGTAGTTTGTTTGCTGTCTTTTGTCAAAAAAAATAAAAATAAAAAAAAATAACAAAAAACCAAATCTAAGCTATATGATAAACATAAAATACAATATTATCTTTATATTAAGTCCAACAATGTGTGTTGAAGTGTAGTATTGCAATGAAATATGAATACTAATTCTGGAATGCATAATATAATAGTTAAGTAAACCTTAGTAGTAGTTACGCCAGTTGTAAAACTTATTCAACAACTATCATTCGCTCCCCGAGACATATAATATCATTTATCTCGGCTGTGACTATAAAAAGTAATTGCTCTCTCGATTCCATTTCCGTGTATTGTGTATTTAGAACTTTTATTTTTGTGAAAATCTGAATTTATTTCATACTTTCATGATTATTGTAAATAAGTTAATGGTTATTTTTACTACTAAAGTCATTTGACAAAACTACTTCAAGAAAGTGAATTTAACAAATAGAAATTATGTACATTCACTTTACAAACCTTTTTGCAATCGAATTCATTGATATTTTATAAAAAAAAAAATGTATCATCGATTAGAAGGCAATTGACGTTTCTGAGAGCGGCCGTTAATGCTGGGTTAAATGTTAAATGACGATTTGATTGTGACCTTTAATTTTGTTATAATATGTGCCATATTTGCCATTTTAAAGTATTAAGGATTGCTTAAGCGGTTCTGGGCCAAATTTGATAATGAATTACGCTTTTGAATATAAAGCCTTGTTACAAGCTAAATCATTAAATAAAGAGTTATTTAACTCCGGAACATGCAAGATTCCCTAATTGATTTAATATTAATGTTTTTGTATTTCCTACAAGTTTTTTTCACGTTCCTGGGTTAAATATTTAACTCTGAGTTAACTTCTAATATACACCCTTGTAACAGTACTATGACGTCGAGATGTAAAAACAAATAAGTTTAACACGTTTTGACCCACTTAAGTAATTTAATCATCCTACCATAAGGTTAAATAAATATAATAATAATAAATGACACAAATTGACTGTAACTAAAAAAAAGCAAATTTTAAGCTTGTGGGATGTTGTGTTACTCAATGATACTATTGCTTAAATATATTGGAAGGCAAACAAGCAGACGGATTTCCTGATGGTAAGAAATTCTCGCCGCCTAGAGACACCATAGGTGGTAATGGTGCATTGCTAGGTATGAGGCCCTGAATGTAAGTCCTCGACCAAAAGTAAGTTTACCGGCTACCTCATCCACCTCCTTATCATCACTGAATAATGTCAGGGGGAATAGGTAAGGCGGTGGTACCGATCCGGGCAAATCGCTGCGAACTTCTACCACATTCAGATGGTCTATGCTGCAAAGGAGCCCGGACCAACTCGGGGGATAAACTAAATGTATATTGGATTAAATTTGATAAACACACCCAGATGCAGAAATACCTAGATCTTTATCATCACATCTCCTAAAAGCTAAACACAAGTCTCTTCGACCGAGGTGGTCCCTTAAATCACCTGTATTTGCCAATTTAACTTATTAATTATAGGTTTTATAATATAACACAAGAACGTGCAAGTTTGACTATTTATTAATCTTTTTTTTTCTTAACTATAAGCCTATTTGTCTGGTATTATAAAAAGTACTTTGTTAAATGTACCAATCTACCATCTTTTGTGTCAGCGAAGGTGTATCAATTTCTTTGCCTTTGAATATTCTATGTTTCATTTCAAGGGAATATGTGATGATGCATGAAACTGCTTAAAACCGACTAAAACTTCAACATTAATTTTTCGTCAAATTCCCTGGAAGTCAATTATGGGATCGAAAGTACGTTATTTCAAATAAAAAAAATCGGTTTACAAATAATGGAAAAATCGAGTAATTTAAGTAAACAATACAGACGCTGAATATTTTTTTATTAATATTGGTTAAAAAAACGAAGACTTATGTCCAAAATGTGAAAATATCCTCTTTAAAATATGTTATTTGTAGATTGATCGGGACATACCCATTAATTTGATAAATAAACACATTGATAACTACGGAAATACTTCCATCCAGTCCATGGTTAAGCGATTATTGACATTATTTATTAAATCGCAGAAGATTTAGCATAAGTTTCCTAATGCCGCAAACAAACACCAACAAGCGTCACATCAACGACACATTTGGAGTAATAAATTTAAACAAGAATTCTCACTTAGGATTCTCATTGGTAACAAAGAATCATAAATTACATCATGCGTATAACTTGGAACAGCTGTCACAGATTGCTATACAATCATATGAATATTCTAACTCGGGTGGCGAAGGAGATAAAGGAGAGTATTCATTCTATCAACTACTAACTCAATTTAAACGATTTGTAGTTTCTAACTTAGTTAGAACTTAGTTTGGATCTCAAGCTGAGGTTAAATATCAACCGACTAATTTAGTTTGTGAACATTTTCTAATGAATATTTTTGTTTTTCAATCTTAATACTGCTACTATTAAAATTAATGCGATAGTACATTTTTTTGTTTACGTCGTAACAGGACGACGTTATAGTAAAACTTCTGTAAGTGGATACAGTCATGAGGTTAAAAAGGAGTAAGGCTACTTTTTTATTTTAAAATCTTTTAAAAGTGGATTTAGCGTGACTTCTCAAGTCTTCAGCAATTTTAATAGAATTATAGCTGCCATAAGACGTTCGTAAAAGCCTTGTTCCACGACGCATAACCCGTGTTTTTTGAGTCGTCGTCTTTTATTAGCGTTAATAATTGAACATTTTTTACGTTTATGATTTATACTTTTAAACCCAAACTCTACCGAATCATCTTATTTCTGCAGCTTATCTGGTATGTCAATGACGGTAAGACTGCCAAGTATGTAAAGATTTTTATACAAACTATGTGTATGGTTCAAATTAAATTAATACGGTTTAAAATAATATGATTTAGCTCGTATTAGATCTATGGAATTGTATAGTAATTTCTATTAATTTTCTATACCCCAATTTCAATTATTATCTTAATTTCTCTCTCTCAAATACTAAACAATTAATTTAAAAGTTAAAGCGTTATGTATTTTTAATTCGTGATTATTAAATTGAAAAGTGGTATAAAAATTAATTTTGTTTACTAGAAGCTTCATTTGCTGCCGTGTTATGTTACATCTTTAATTATAAGTATCTTCACGCCCATATCCCCGAAGAGGTAGGCAGAGGTACAACCAAGGCACCGACGACTAGCCGAAGACACTAAGTCCCACAATGTGATAGGTGGCAAGCCTATCGCCAACCGGGCACATTTCCAATCCCGACCAACAATTTTTTATTAGAAAATTGGAAAAATCCAATTTTCTTTTTGTTGGCCGACCCGGGATTCGAACCCGGGGCCTCATGCAGTCAAGTCCAACACCCGGACCTCTAGACCACAGAGGCGATATCTTTAATTATTATTCAGTCGTATTACACCAAAGCGCACTTTTTGACCCATTCTAAGGGAGTTAGGAAATTAGTACAATATGTAGTAATGTAAGTTCTCCGTGGAATTAGACAGTGCAAAACACTTAGAGCTTATATCTTTAGATTAACATTTGTTTTAATGTGATAGGTCAGCTAACAATCACACGGTTCTTCTGATGATAAGAGACAACCGTGGCCTATAGAAACCATAGATGTTACAGGTGCGTCGCTGTCCTGCGACCGGGTGGAACCTTTCCTTCCATGACCAAATCGTTACGGCGTTTTTAAAAACGTATTTCCTGATGGTAAGAAATTAATGGTGGCCACAGTGCGTTGCTACCCTGAAGCCGGGATGTTAGGCCTCCAGCTGGCAAAAGTAATTTTACCGGCTACCTTCCCCTAGAACCGGAACACGTCAACGGCAAGCGCTTACGTTATGGCGGCAGGAAATTTGAAATAATATAATTTGATTTTTTTCCATTTGGAACATAAATTGTTGTATAGTTTTTTGTATTATTTTTTCATATTTTTTAGTGTTCATTTATATGTTGAACAGTTATTATATAGTCTCCTTTAGTATTAATGCGGATGGTATTTAAAATGAGAGTATATTTTCAGGCATTAAAAGATATTCAACTGAAAGATCCCAAAGACGAGAAAAGCCGACGGAACACAGTTCTTGTACAAAGGGGATTATGGTTTACTGGAGTATCGAGGAACGCTGTTGTAGTAGTCATTGCTACAGTGATTGCTTTCTTTGTGCATCAAGGAAAAGACGATCCTTTGATACTAACTGGTAAGGTTTTAGAAGTTATATTTGTTTTTAATATTTGAGACATAATTTTTGATCCCCAAAGGAAAAAAGGGGTATTTTAAGTTTGATATGTCTCTGTGGCAGCGTAACTTTTGAATGGATGGACTGGATATGATGCAAATTCTTTGTTTGAAAGCTGACTTTGTCAAGATGATTCTTTGCTCCATTACATGAAGGTTTTATCAGGAGTAATTGATGTTTGATATTATTGACTTACTTAAACTAGCATTTGCTCATATCCTACGAATCTATAAATCATTTCTTGAATTAAATATATGTCTGCTCTCATTAATCGTGTTCTTGAAAAATTGTAGAAAATTAATTCACTTTTTAATATATTAAAATTAATTTCAATTTCTCTTTGTTATTTTAGGTATTTTTTTACTGTGTTAGTTATTGTCAGAAGGTTCATATAAACCTTTATATCTGTTACCACCTCATTATCAGGATCATAGTTGCCAGTAACCAGTACCAGTGATGATTTTTACTTAACACTAGCAAAGCTATCTGCTTATTCTCTATTTGAAATCTCGATGGAACAAGAAGGGTGTCCTAAAAGTTTAACCTGTTTGTATGCGTGTTTGTGTGAGTATGTGTGTCTGTCTGTCTGTGACATCATAAATGTTTAAGGTATAATTAGGCAGGTAATTTA
>NJDC01002516.1:170748-218278 GCA_002245475.1 Calephelis virginiensis
ATCTTTACGGCAAGTCCCGTACGAGGTAGGCAGAGAGTATCTAGAGCCAAATCTCACGTTCCTTGCAGACCTGTCTGGCTTCCACATTCATGACTCTTTTCATACAAACATGCCGGTTTTGAAAACTCTTGACATTAATTCTGTACACTGTAATTATGATGGCAGCAAAAGATAACGGTGGATTCTGACAAGTTGTTCCATCACCAGCGTTGTTGTTTATCATGACTTATATTACCTTTGTTCAGCCAACTCCTTCCAAATTGTCAGGTAGTAATGCACACATTTTATCGAATCTATACTTTTCATCGTCGGCGTTTGGTGAAATTCCGTGGTCAACACATTTATTAACTTGTGCTTTTGCATAAAATACTTTATTAATACGTTATCTCTATACATTTAGCCTTAACACTTTAGGGCTAAAGTGTTAATAAAGTGTATTGTGAAAAAGCACAAGAGTTTATTTTAGAAAAGTGTATACAGATGGTTTATTCTACACAGGGGACCCGGATTAACATAGGACAAATAACACGAAATACTAAAAAAATTAAGTATCTAAAGACTAGATTTAAAATTTCTTAGCGTTTAATTAAAAATGAGTAAAAGTACAAGATTAGTGTATCACTTCAACCACTAGACGGTGACCTGGTTGAGAAAATAACTTGTGTAAGCAGTTATCGGCAATAATAGAACGGAAATAATGCTTTATTGAATTATGAGCTTGATAATATATAATCGTAACTGTTACTTTAACTGGTATTATCATGGTCGATAAATATTACATTGACAAATTTTGTTAGGGATAAAATAGCGAACAAGTACACGGCTTTCCTGATGGTAAGAGACAATTATTGTGGCTTATATAAATCATAGATGTTGTAGGTGTATGGCTATCCCGTAGTGTATTGGGTCAAATGTATAAGCCTTTCGCGGCGCATGATAATTCCTAAAATTATAGGTAGGGGCGACTTGTACAATTAAAAAAGTATTAAGATCAACATATCCTAAAGCATCACGTTACAGAGCTAATTCCAAAACAAAACGATGATGAGGATTTGGCCCGGTGTGGTGGTAGCGCGAGTGCGAGGCGGTTGCTAAGCAACGGCCGCGCAAGTAGCGGGGGAGGTAACGTCATGGAGCGAGCTATAGCCACGCGTATTTTCGCGAGCGTCATCATGCTGCCCTGATATGTATCGAAAACCTACCTATAAATTTGCAATTTACTACTTGATGATAGTAGGGAACCCTTACCGCGCGAGTCCGACTCGCATTCGGCCTGTTTTTTATTCTTTTAAATCTGGAAATACTAGTCAAATTTCTAGATTTTTTACTTACCATAAAGGATTTGTACCAAAAAGACCAATATACAGTGTATACAATGGTTTCAAAACAAAGTGCTGAGAGATATTGCAAATGCACACTGGTTCATAAGAAATGATGTCCTCCATCGGGACCTCAAAGTGGAGTTTGTCAGTGACGTTATAAAAAAAAGTGCAGAAGCTCATTACCATAGACTTCACCATCATGTGAACATCGAGGCAATATCACAGGTATAACGAGAAGGCTGAAAAGGACAAAGCCATATGAATTACTGTAGTGTTGTTTTGAGTTCAAGATACCAATGGAACTTGAGTTTAGAGACACTAAGTAAAAGTTGATGGACTTATACTTAGAGACTGTAGCTTAGAAGATTAAGAAAAATTAGAATTACTCATTAGTCTGTAGACTAGATTGCAATATTGAAGAAGATGCTCAGTAGAGCATCTTATGGAAAAAAAAGGATTTTTTAACACGACCGTCACGTTCTCGTCCTTATTTAAACAATTACTGTTTAAATATAGAAAAGTTAAACGGAAGCCTATAAATTTGGAACCTCAACGTCCTAAACTTTCGGAAGTAAATATCTCCTTTTATAAATTATTCATGCTGCAACAAGATTCTTTTAAACAATTGTTCGAAAATAGCTTCTTAGGGACTAAAAACTCTAGTATCTTAGAATTTCCTTCTATCTTAGAAATAGATATCAAACTTTGTTTAAATTGCTTTATAGCCTTTTTAGGTACTGCGCAAGTAACATTTACGAAGTAATTTTCAGCTCTTTTGAATCAGATTAGTCATTACCAAATATTTTAATTAAATTAAGTAATTTTTCAATTTCTCAAAGTTTTTTTTCCATAAAATGTATGATAAAGAATATTAATGAAGAATGTGTAGCTATGTTAGTTACCGTACTCCTCCGAAACGGTTCAACCGATTCGCATGAAATTTTGTGAGCACATTGAGTAGTTCTGAGAATCGATTAACATCTATTTTTTTACAACCCTAAGTGATGAGGGCAAAAAAATAGCAGAACAACGTCTACCCAGTCAGCTAGTATTAATCTAAATCTGTCAATCAAGTTACTAAAGTTATTTCCTCATTATTTATATAATATAAACATAATATAAACTAGCCGTTTTTGCTTACGAACGGTAAATAGTAAAAAACGGCTAATAGTAAAAAAAAATTAACTACGGTCGTTCGTTGTCTATTGATAGCTCAAACTATTTTGTGTAACCATATGCAACGCTTCCTTACTTTTTGATAAACAACTAATGGTTATAATAACGGATTACGGTTCGTTGATTATAGAAACCGAGCTTTAACCTGGATGTATGGCTTGTAATATTACAATGGGATCGCTTACACATTCGTATACCAACATAAAAATAAGAAAATAAACTACGAACGTTTCACTTAAATAAATAAACATTTTCGTCCACTACAAAGAACGGTCGGCTCTCAGCTATAAAATAAGAAAAGGTTTCATAAGAATTATGATAAGATTCCACAATACAATATCTGACCCTAGAGATTTATTTAGCCGAGGTAGGTTTGGGGAACATATACTGTATATTTTATAAGTTTTATAACATTCGCCACAATAAGAACGGAGGAGCTATGATTTCATAATCACTACATAGTACAAAACTAAGTCGCTTTCTTTGTCCCTACGTCCTTTTGTATGCTTAAATCTTTAAAACTTAGCAACGGATTTTGATTCGGCTTTTTAACGGATAAACTGATTGAAGCGGAAGGTTTACATGTATATTTTATACACGTGCAAAGCGGGCCACTCGTCTTTGTATAAACATATAACATAACAGAAATTTAGAAAATAATTTGCACGTTGTGTTAAATATAGTCCATAAAAAATATATCCATTGAAATATTATAGCTCCGCTTAGGCTTAATTTAGCAGAGTGCAGTTCAGATCGGTCCACTAGTTTTCCCGTGATGCGCTAGAACATCTTTGTCTGTGTCTTTCTAATGATGAAAAAGTGATTTAGGCGATGAATGATGCAGGAAAAGTAAAAAAAAAAACACGGTGATGACAAGTCAGCACGAATAATGAAAATTCTAAGCTTGTGATAGACCTATTATTGAATATTAAGGAATTACAAAAGTGTTATCTTCTTATATAATGCCCACTTACATTTTTAGATTTTAAATATTAATCTGCTTTTCATGTGCATTATTGTGCGCAAAAATACTATTTAAAAAATACTTGTTCCAAATTGAGTTTCAAATGTTTGCTGAAAAAGTTACAGAATTTTTACTGAAGTGTAAAATAAAGTAACATTAGAAAGGTTTTCCCTGCGAATGTCTTACAAAAGTGAATTTTCATGTTTTCAGGCGATATTACACCTGGGTTGCCCAGACCGCATTTGCCGCCTTTTCGTTCGAGTATTGGCAATGCGACTGTGTCGGCAGCTGATATGTTCTCCCATCTGGGTTCCGGTTTACTGGTCGTGCCTTTGGTGGGAATTATTTCTAACGTTGCCATCGCTAAAGCCTTCTGTAAGTATTGGAAACAAGTGTTAAGAAAAATTATATAATTTTAGGTATGTACAGTAGGGATAAAGCGTGTTTGTATGAGTCACGAATATGAAGGAAGTAGCTATACAAGAATCGTGATATTTGGCACTCAATACTAACTGCTTACCCTTAAAGGGGCTTGGCGTTAACATAAGTAAGTAATGTTATGGTCAAATCAACATTTTGGAAGAAAAATAGTTCAGTTTCTTCTGTTTTATTTTTACTAGCTGTTGCCCGTGACCTTGCCCGCATAGTTTATGGTCCCACAGGAACATTTTTTCGGGTTAAAAACTATCCTATGTATTAATCTAAGTTACCCTCTATGTGTGTACCAAATTTCATGAAAACCGGTTCAGCAGTTTTTGCGTGGAGGAGTAACAAATTAACAAAAAAACATACAAACTATGGTATTTATAATATTAGTAGAATGGTTTCACTACAGCCGTATATTGAAAGTAACGCAGCTTTTGTTTATAATATACTCGTAGATAGTTAATAAATTCTAAGCCGGGACAAGATCTTAAATACATATACAACATACAAAATAAATACATGCTAACACTTACTTTATAATACACGTACTTCTACATTAGATAAAAAAAGACAGGTTGCACTCCGGGAGTGTGAGCAGAAGTAAAAACTTGAACATTAACGTTGTGCATTTTTGATATTTTGGAATGGTTAGGGAATAATTTTCACAAATTGTTTTAATTATCAATATGAAAGTACTATCATTTATGCACAAATATTATTTTCATATCAATGACCTGCGTTTGGCTTGACAAAAACTCGCTAAAGTAAGACTACGTGACGGCTAGGAGCGTCGTCATGTTATCTATACAACGAACATTGCTTGTCCATGCATAAAGCTTATTTTCAAGATGGAACAAATAGAGCAATGTCTGTTGATATTATACGTATCTGCTAACTGTGAGAATGTAATGGTAGGTATATTGCGGCGTATTATCCATTGCGCACCCTATACTCTTTGGAAATATCTAAGCAATACAAAAACAGCAATGATCTATGTTTTATTTTAGATCTCGCGCCGTCTTATTCGCGCATGCACAATGCGCCGTCTTACGTTCTGGCGATCTGAGGAGAGATCAGAAGTTTTTACCCATTCCAAAAAAGTGCGCAACGCCGCTAAAGAAGTTTTCACTTTAAAAATTTAAAAAAAATACTAAAATGAATGAAAAATGATGGTAGAGTGCTTTGAAGCAACATATTCCTGCCGCCATAACGAATGTCATTGCGGGACGGAGGATAAATTTATACAATAGATATCAACCCAGTAACGCACCTATAGCATCTATGCTGTTTATAGGCTCTGATTGTCATTGAGAGAGTTGTGTGATTGACCACTTTTTTATGTCATAAAAATATAAACCTACAAACTCAACTTTTTTATGTTATAACAATATAAACATATTTTTTTTGTATAGCTGACTCATGAAACACATAAAAGTAAAAGGTGAATTTCTTTTGAAGTGAATTATGACTGTTAACAGCCATTTCGCTTTGCAGTTCAAAATGACTTTGTGGGCGGGCCGTGCTCAGCCAGAGTTATTACTTAAAGTTGAATTGGGCTGAAACACTCGCCTCAGGAGTACATACTTGATTAGCTCTATATATTCTGCTATGCTCCAATAAACTAAAAGTTTTAGAGCGTAATACCACATCATTTTCCCACATTTTAGGCTAATTACTCACATATTTTGTTGTATTAGAAATGGTATTTAGAGAATAATTTTGACGCTGTAAAACTGCAAAAACCGACGCTTATTATTTTATCAGGTACCTACCATGTCGTTATTTGATAATTCTTCCTTCGAAAGATATCATATAATAATATTCTATTGATATCCTCTCAGTAGTTTTGAGTTATACTTGGCAATGAATAATAAAATGTTTTACTATTGATGAGGTTGACAGCCAAAAAAATATATCAATCATTACCTTTAACTCAAAATCAAGGTTGCCCGAGTTCACCTCAAATTTCAACTACAATAATTTGAAGTTTGAAAACGTTCTTCCTAATTTTTTTTTCATCATAGTTCCTAACTACTCTGTTTAACTAATAGTGGTCATATGTTGCCTATCACATTGTAAGACTAAAGTTGGCTGGTCGTGGGTGTTCTGATTCTACCTATGTCTACTTTACCCGGTAAACGGACCTGTAGATGCTTTTTTTCTTATGATAATGTTGAATATCGTTACAATCTGAAATACATTACCATGAGAAGATTCTTTATAAGAAGTACTAAATGTATTATCTTTTACTATTTTTCCTTCTATTTTCGTTCAAACGAAAACGTAGTATAATACAGTTTTACCCATTTTAATACTGGTTTCCGTCCGTTAAATATAAATTACTTCAACTTGTAACGCTGACGAACGAGTCAAAATTACGTAAGGGACTTCCATGACCGACGATCTGCTTAACCCGAAACGTGGAGATTAAACGAATAAATTGGCAATATATACGTAAGCTTTTTGACCCGTTAATAATGTCAATTAACGCTCATTGATTGTTAATTTTATTTTTTGGATTCGGTTCGTTTGTTAATCAAATTAATTATTTGAAAAGGTAACCTTCATTAACAACTTGCCTACCCGGCATACTTCGCATCGCTTGACATTAACAGTTGACTCGTAATTTTCATAAGAGCCTGATAATTACTAAAGATGCGATGACTACGTAAAACAGGGATTCATTTGTATACACATATAAGATGGATAACTTAAGTATCTGATTGCAACGAGTGGTTTTATGAATGTAATTGGTAGCACTGTTCTTCCTATTTTTACTTCTACAATATCACTGTTACCTCTGCTATTTTTCAATTTCAAGGAGAAACTACATTAGTGCAAGTCTTAATATTTCAACCTCAGATTTTTAAGTCCTTATAACACTAAGATGGTAATAATAGTTCAAAAATATAATACGTTAAACCTGATTGATTAAACCTGATTTATTACTGTGTAACCCCCGACGAAAAGAGAGGGGTATTATTATTTTTAACGCGCCTCTCCCTCTTTTTCTCTCTTTCTCATTGTGTTTCATGTCCGATATCGAGAAAGGAGGAATATATACGTTTCGCTCCCGTATTTTTTATGTTAATTCATTTTTCTGTCATTTATGATCTGATTTTAGTTTTTTTTTTATTTTAAAGAAGGCACCTTTGAAGTAATCTCTTTGCCACCAAGTCCACCCGACCCTATTATGGAATCTCAAAAAATTAAAGAACATAGATTTTTTTTGAAAAAAGTAATAGAACAAGGCGTTACTTTGCGGAAATCCATTAAACGTATTTATTATCGTGATGCAAAATGAAAAGTGAAAATTATTTATTTGCGGAATATGTGTGTTAAAAATTTGTTACAAAGATTTTTAAGAATACGACATATTCTACCATATTGTGGTATGCAAATATTTAATTAAATTTAATGAAGTTTGGCTATTGTGTTAATGAAATAATTACTTTATTTCTACCTATTCGTAAAAACGAATTACGTAGATATTTCAATCATAGTGTCCTCAGAATTATATTTTGCAAAAAAGAAATTTCGTTTTCGCTAAATTGGCAAATACTGAAAACTCTGCACCGCTGTGAAAATTCTCTTGCCAAAAGTCAGATAAGACTACGATCACACCCAAACGTTGTAAATAAGCGGTGTATTAGCGATATGTCGCCTTTTAAAGTTACATTTGAGAGTAAAGTTAAAACAACTTTTAAAGGCTATTAAGTTATCACTGCTATTCTTAAAGCTTTTGCATGTTCTTGGATTAAATATTTAACTCTGAGTTAGCTTCTAACTTGGGTTCAATCACTTTGTATTTGACAGTTTAACTATTATCAAATTTAAGGCCCTTAATCTTTTAAATTTGCAAAAGAATATTAATAAGTACTATTTTTTTTTTTACTTTACACTGTCTGCGTCCGTACAATTTTATGTTTTCCTCATCGCTATGAAATGTTGCAACCCGTCATATTTGTTGCATTTCCCGGTTGGAGTACGAGACGCTCGTTCGTTAAAAATTGTATAACTTTGTGAAAAAAAGTTTTTCCGATAGCACGCTATTTTTTAACAAATATCTTCACGCCCATATCCCCGAAGAGGCAGAGGCACAACTAGGGCACCCGATACTAATCAAACATACTAAATTGATGTGATAGGTGGCAAGCCTATCACCAACTGGGCACACTAAATTTATGGGCAAACGTTTTTTTTATCAGATTTTCTAAATTTTTAAATTAACATTAAATGTAATAATAAAATACAAGAAGGCATGTTGCACCTTAAATTGTAAAGTAATTGTATACCGTCTATGGTGGGTGGAGATTTATTTTTAGAGTTCAAATAAATAAATGATGGAAACAGAACTTCAAAAGACATAGATTTACTGTAACTTGACTATTTATTTCGAAACTTATTTGTAATTTTCGTCATGTTTAACACTTTCGAAACTATAGATATAAATCGAAATGCCACTTTTACCAATTTTTGAGAATATTGTGCGCTAAATTCCAGATCGAAAGAGCAATTTCACATATTTTTAGGGCTCTGTATTGTTAATATTATTATTAAACTCTTCATTGTACACAAAATGTAGAAAGGAAATTAAATGTAGGTATTAACAAATATTTCAAAAGGCGAGCATATTCCCTTTAGAGATTTATTTATTTATTGAGGACAAATTCACAAAATCTTTACAGGTTTCCCCAAATCGACATTGTGAGTTAGAAATATAATAACAATTTAATAATTCATACATTGCCTTTCCACGTAGCTGTAAATTTAGCTAGGCTACAAATAAAAATATCTATTTCTACTGATAGCGCACGACAACGGAGTGAACTTCAGTAAATTAGTCCAAGCCGCGGGGACTCTTAGCGTAGGGGGGCGACGGCGTGCGCCCACGTGGGCACGCACAGCCGCAGCTCCAACAGTATTTCTGGATGGTGCAGCTGCCCGCGCTACACGCGGAACACGTAGCACGCCAACGATACATAACGCCTGACACTTAGACGGTTGTACCCGACCATTCCGAGAACGAATAAACTGGGATACATTAGTGGATACCTGGGGTACACTCTATAATTTTTACAATATAAAAAACGAGTAAATTTATTTTGAATCTTTTCCAACATGAGACTGTGTTTGTTCTCATGTGGATTCCAAATAATTGCGGTAGTTTCAAGACGACTGCGGACCAGTGCATTAAAGAGCATATTAATAACAATATATTTATTGTTAAAATCTTTACAATTTCTCAAAATGAAACCTAAATTTCTAAACGAATAAACACAAATGTTTATAATGTGTTTACGAAACGTCAACTCGGTACCATTTCCACGCCCAAGTCTCGAACACAATTAACGCGAGTAATTACTGCATCCCCCATCTCATAGTTGTAATACATTGGAGTTCTAGCTCGCCTGTAGCTCATCACACCGCACTCAGCTACATTAAAATACAGCTTGTTGATCTGACTCCACTGTATGATCCGATTGAAGTCCACCTGCCCTCTAGCATCAATGACGGGTGCCAGGTGCGTCATAAATGTCAATAGATTACTTCCCGTACTTTGACCTTGCCGAAAGCCGTGCTGAGCATCATTCAGTTGGGAATCAATTTGGGATTAAATACATCCGCGTAGCGTTGATTCAAACACCTTGGCAAACGCCGATAGGACTGCTACTGGCGTATAGTCACTAACGTCAGTGCTAGAAGGACCTTTCGGGACCGGTATGACTCTGGTGACTTTCCATCGATCTGGGTAGCGGACTTCATTCAGAAATAGATTAAAAACGTGTAATAAAGGTTTCAAAAATACTTCACGGCAATCCTTTACAATATACGGTGGTATACTATCCGGTCCCACGGAATGCTTAGGTTTAAGGCGGTCAAGCGCCGAACGCAGGTCTTTTTCGCTGACCTGACCTATATGGACACGAGCTGCGCTCGCACTTGCCACAGCCGAGCACTTCGCCGTTATCGGGTCCAAGACTTGCCGCTCATTGCTGTATACAGAATGAAAGTATGAAGTAAAATATTCTGCGCACTCAACATCACTAATTACCTTCTCGTCTCTTTTTATACGAGTTTTACTGCGAATACTCTGCTTACTTTTAACGTAATTCCAAAAAGATTTCGGGTCATTTTTAATATTTGATTGTAGCCTATGTTGATAAGTTTCGTAAGTAATAACAAGTTTATGCTTAACTAGTGAACGACACCAAGCAAACGCTTCGTAATCACTCTGTAAACCAGTTGCCTTAAACATTTTGTGATATCTCCACTTTTTCTTAATATCCCGTATCAAGTCTGAAGTGTACCATTCTAGATATATGTATCTATTATATTACTACATCTAAATTAATTAAATTTATTTTTTGTAGGAGCGCATTCACTTATTGTATTATTAACCAAGTTATATAAATAATTTAATGCTGAATCTGCATCCCTAATTTCACACAATGAATCCCAGTTTAAACAATCAAACCGTTCATACAACAATAGAAAGTTGCAATTAGTAAATTTCCACGCTTTACAAAGTACACTATCCATTTCTTTGTCCAACGAACATACCGGTATTTGTCCGATGGCGGCGTTCCGAAATGAATTAATTTTAAAGTTGTGCAGTTTGATCAAACTTGAAAGATAGGATAGCTTACTTACATCCTAATTTATGATCAAAAAAATTACTATCCGAGCGAAGCCGGAACGTGCAGCTAGTTAAGTATAAATAAAAACTACTTGTCCATGTTGATAAAAAATACATGAAACTACCTCGAAATCATTGTTTATTTTTTTGAGTTTTATTGCGTTTAAATTTTTATTAACTATTTATTTAACCGCGACTTCGTCAGTTAATAATAAATTTTACACAAACTTTCATTCCCTATGAAAGTTCCTAGGGGTTGACATGTGAGAAAAAAGTAGCCTATGTTGGAACTCGGGTCTTTGTTTGCCGTTGACGTGTTCCGGTTCAAAGGGTAAGGTAGCTGGTAAACTTATTTTTGCTCTAGGCCTAACACCCCAGCCTGCGGTTGGCGACGCACCATTACCACCTTTGTTGCCTCTAGGCGGCGTGAATTTCTTTGTAACAGGAAATCTGTCTACTTCTTTGCCTTTGGAAATCATAAAAAGATACGTATATTTATATTGGTTCAGCGGTTTAGCCGGCAAGGAACCAAAGACAGACAGACGTACAGACTATTGAATTTATGATATTAGTATGGTTGCAAAGTAAAATGTAGTCAAATGAGTTAGAACATTGCAAAACAGACAGAGATATTAAAACAGTTTTAAACCTCTCGAAAACTCTGCAGCGGACAGTACTTTAGTGAAACATCGTTAGATTTTATGTTCCATTTGTATGGAAAGCGTAATTTAATGTAAAACAGTGACACTCGGGCTATTTTTAATGGAGCAGAATGATCATAATTTGCCTCTGTTACATGTTACACTTTTCTCCCTCGTTCGTCCTTTTATTTTGTTTTCCAATTTTAAACGCCAATTTAGATGGTTCACTTTTATGTGTTTCTTTTTATTTTTTTCAAGCTTTTAGAAGTTGAAAAAATTGGCGGATAAAGAGGGGACTGCCAGTGGCATTCTAAATTATGAGCGAATGGACTGTTTTCAAAGAGTATTTCTTGTTTGAATGACTAGATGGTTCTTAGCTACATGACACGAAGGTTTTGTCGAGGGTAATTGAAAATTTTTAATTTGTGTAAGTAAGTATCTTCACGCCCATATCCCCGAAAATATAGGCAGAGGCACAACCAGAGCACCCACGACTAGCCGAAGACAGTAAGTCCCACAAAGTGATAGGTGGTTAGCCTATTGCCAACCGGGCACATATCCAATCTTGAGCATCATTATCTTTTATTAGAAAATTGTAAAAATCATATTTTATCTGTGTTGGCCGACCCG
Source organism: Calephelis virginiensis (assembly GCA_002245475.1). Taxonomy (NCBI): domain Eukaryota; kingdom Metazoa; phylum Arthropoda; class Insecta; order Lepidoptera; family Riodinidae; genus Calephelis; species Calephelis virginiensis. The sequence continues at coordinate 182,548 of NJDC01002516.1, forward strand.
GGAATCGAACCCGGGACCTAATGAAGTCAAGTCTAACATCTGGACCGCTAGACCACAGAGTCTCTAGAAGTAGAGGTTTAATTTAAGTGTTAAAATTTTTAACCAAGTTCAAAAAAGGAAGCAGTTATCACTTCGTCTTTATGTATGTTTTGTACATTACAAGGTGACTCTGCTAATAAAAATATTTTGATGATTCTAGTTTGAAAAGGCAGGGACTGATTTATAACTGCGAAATAAATTTAATCGAGATCCGAGAAGTGGTTTTTGAATTTCAATAATGTATTGATTTCTGTGCACCTCGAAGGCGGTTTTTTTCGCAGTTTTAATGTCCTTATTATTTATAACACATTAATGTGATTTAATAAACATAAACGTTATTAATTTTAGAGCATAAGAAATTCTCATTAATTTAATTTTAAACGTAAAGTTGTTGACACTAAGACCTAGGAGTTAAAAGCTAAAAGTCAAGTTAAGTAAACGTTAAAAGACTAGGACGACTTGAGTGGTTTTAGTTTTGCTTAGTAATTAACATCCGTAATGAAAAGCTGCAGTAGTTGAAGAAGTACGCCTCGATAAATTAATTATGGTGGGTTGTTAGTTTTAGTTAGGACGCCTTTTTAAAGTTAGCAGAAATAATTAATTAGAATTTATTATCACTGTTTAATAATATTTCCAAAGAAAACTTAAGATATTTAAACTGTAAACATCGACAAATATCTGTCACATTCAGTAGTTGAATTGTTTTTATTTTTCATTAATTCAATTGCTTTTATTTTTTGGATGTTTGTTTATTATCAGTTGTATTAACACTGTGTTGCCTCTTATCATATTTAAGATTCTTAGTAATTATGTTTTTTTGCGCTAAAATTAATTATGATAATTTATCAACTCTTTTCAACCGACGAAAAAAGGAGGAGGTTCTCACTTCGACCCGTATGTTTGTTTTGTATGTATTTTTCGAGATTATTCCGGTGTTTGTGGATAAATTTCAAAAATTTGGTCCAGGTCTACATTAGCATTCATGAGAAAACCACATAGCTTCCAAATTTCAAGTCGGTTTTCTGCAGTTTTACTGCGTTTAAATTATTATGTTTTAAGTTTAGATTATAAAGTTCATACTAATATTATAGATGCGAAGTCTGTCTAGCTTATCTATTATCTATCCGTCTGTTTAGCTTTCACGGCTAAACCGCTAGACCAAATATGATATGGTTATATACAACGAATTCAAACATAGGCTATTTTTAATGCGCTATTGAACTAACTAAATAACTAACTGAATGAACCTATTTGACGCAGACCAAGTTGCGGATAGACAACTAGTATTTAATAAAATTGTGCTATTCCTGTTTTGCAATCAATAATTTCCATAACTAATGGCTTCTTATCTGTTTAAATATTGTATATCAATGAATTCAATAGATTGTTGCGATTTTGAACTTGGAAAACAGCTTGTCTTCATACATGTATAATCACTATTTGTATAAAATAAAGTCGCAGTCGCTGTCTGTCCCTATGTATGCTTAGATCTTGAAAACTACGCAACACATCTCGATGCGGTTTTTTAATAGATAGTGGTTTATATGTATGAAAACATAAAAATTGACAACCTGTGCTGCTAGGTTTAAATAATATAATACTTAGTAGTAGTATCTCACGCCCATGTCTCTGAAGAGGTAGGCAGAGGCACAACCAGGCCACCCACGACTAGCCGAAGACACTAAGACCCACAAAGTGACAGGCAGCCTATCGCTAACCGGGCAAATATTCAATCCCGAGCAACTTTTTTTTATTAGAAAATTTGATAAACAGCATTTTCTTTTTGTTGCCCGACCCGGGAATCGAATCCGGGACTTCATGAAGTCAAAAATCAAACACGTGAACCACTAGAGGACAGAGGCGACCTTATCTTATGTTATCTATGTTTTCTTATCTTATACGTTTAAAAACTTTGCTATTACAAATTGAAAGTGTGAGATAAAGTTCATCACAACCATTTTGACATTTATGACACCATTTAAATAAATATCGTAAAGAGAAGGGAAAATTGAAGATCTATGTGAAGTGCTACAAATTGCTACGTCGTAGAGGTTTGTATGAAAATCCCTTAAGTCCAAACTTTTCCTATTGTTTTAAGCTATTCTGTTTCAAGAGAGGCACATTTATCACCAAGCCCACTTTTAGATGAAGAGGATTGTTTCTTCCCGTTCTCATCGCACTTTTGATTTATTTGGCTTTCCCACGGGAACTACTTGAGAGTAATCGGGATAAAAACAGAGCACTTTGTTCCTCTATACTTAGTTACGCTGTCCGGTATTAATCTACTACAGAGAAATAAAAACATTTTGGGCTTAGTAAATTTGTTTTATTTTCCACTTTGTTTACATACATAATACAACAAGAACAAGAAAACGAACAATTAGATGCACAATGCGAGCTAATATATGTAACTAAGAGTGAAAAAGCAAATAAAAAGAATAGCGTCTCTGTGGTCTAGCGGTAAGGCGTCGGACTTGACTTCTTGAGGTCCCAGGATCGGTCCCCGGGTCGGGCAACAAAAAAAATTAGATAATGTATATTTTCAACTTTTAAATAAAAGTAACACTGTCCAGGATTGTATAGGAGAACAGTCGGTGTTAGACACGCCACATATCATATTATGGGGCTTAATATCTTCGGCTAGTCGTGGTGCCCTGGTTGTGCCTCTGTCTACGTTTTCGGGGATATGGGCGTGAAGCTACTAAGAGTGAAAAATCAAATTAAAAGGTAAAGTAGGTAGTGTTTTATTATGAACTCTTGGTAATCTATCTTATCTTTCTTGTAACAGAACTTTATATTTCCCAAGATCCTAGAAGACAGGTCATATTTTATATTAACGTCATTAAGTTTGTAAATCAATTATTTTTGGTCACCTGCGAGGGTAACAGTTATTATTAAGTCGTTTGTAATGTCTGTTCCATTAACAACATCTTCATAGATTGATGGTCCATGATCGGTTTTTGAAGCGATATTGAACGGATTTTCGTTTTATTCCTTTAGTTTTGATGATGGAGCTTCCGGTAATCCTTATACAACGTCGACGAGAGCGACAATGTAACGACAGTGTATGCACAGGCTAGTAACTTTAAAACTATCCGATACAAAAGTCGATAAAGAATTTTTCATACAAATGTGTATAGTAATAGACTTTTGAAGTCGATAGTACATAGCAATATCTTCATATATAATAAAACAGCAATAAATCCTAATATGTGTATATTTTTTAAAAATCAATAATTGCTACTTAATGTTTCTTAAAAATTTTACCTAATTTTCCTACATAATATTTGTACGCCACTAGGCCAGAAGTAGTTGGTCTTTTGTAATGTAATCTTTAAGACCTATGACGGTACCTACTTCTACACATAAATAAATTAATTGAATTGAATTTAATGTTTACGGGTATAGAACCCAAAACAAGGGTTATTATTGATACAATTTATTTACAAAACACTTGTAATTTCCACAAGTATCATCAGGGATATATAACATATACAGGGATATTTAACATATACCGAAACCGGTTGGCTAAATCATAAAAATAAAAAAATATATTGTGGAAAGTACAAGTGTTTTGTAAATAAATTGTATCAAGAATGGAATTCCACCAAGCATTAGTTGCTATCCAATTTATTTAAATCAATATAGAAGATAAAAGAAAAAAATAAAATAAAAAACACTCGAATGTCACTAAAATTTCACACATAATGCATTTTTGAAAAATCTTGGTTATTGGTTAAAAATATAAGGTCCTTCCAAAAAGTGTTTAAACTTTTAGATAGTGTTCGTTAAATATAATAAAATATATTCACATTAACTATTACGTGATTAAAATAACTTTTTATTTTCAGTATTATGGTACCTACATTTTGTCTTACATAGTGTTAAACACTTTATAAACCAATCTTAATATAAATAAATTACATGTTACGTTGTTTGTCCGCGATGGACTCCTAAACTTCATAACCGATTTCAATCAAATTTGCACACCGTGTGCAATTTAATCCTATTTGAAAGATAGGATAGCTTACATCTCAATTTATGATCAAAAAAATTACCATCCGAGCGAAGCCGGAATCGGCAGCTAGTAGTTTAAAAGTTATGTAAATATTTTATATTAGATGTACTGAGCACTGTCTGAAAAATTTTGACACCAATTTTAGATGGACCTTGTTATAACATCACCGTCAAGTGCTACGAGTAAAATTGCGAGGAACAGCTTGTGCCTATATATTATTTAAAGCTGATTTATTATAGAGCTTAAAATACTGGTAATATGGCTTAAACCAATTTGAATAACTATCAAGTCATGTTTGACCCTAGGGGTTTAGCGTATACGCTAACTTTGACCGATCAACAAAAGACTGAAAGTATAATATTGAAGACGTGGCAGTATGGTATAAAAGTCTTAGCTTTTTCAAAGAAAGGAAAAATTAACAAAAATAATACAGTAATGTTTTTGAAATGTCATTTTTATTAGTTTTTATTTGATACCCATATTGCTATCGAGGAAAGCAAAAATCCAGTGTTGACGTAGTTAAAGCCTCAACAAATACTGAGCATTCCCTACTGGCGGACTCATGTTACCATGCTCTGTTTCTTTATTATGACTTTTATTGTCTTTTACTTAAGCTGATATTAAGGGTTAGATTAGAATAGAATTTTGGCGCCATCGGGAGAAAAGATGGTCGAAGTTTTTTCATAATTATTGAATTTCGTGTTGATATTGAGTGAAATTAGTTAATTAGTTAGTAATTAGTTAGTTAGTAATTTTGGTGGCATTTTGTACAATTTTGTTCAGTGAAAGTGCAAATGAAATGATCATGAAGAAATTAGCGTATCGTGTATTTCCTCGTTGCCGCCAAATTTCATTACATGAGCTTAAGTACACGGGGCAACGCTTTACCCAAGAGCCTGACATGACTTCCTGACGACTTATGATTGATGACTAATTAAAATGATTGAAATTGATATAAAATTTGATGCAAATTTCTACTTGACTAATGGCTAAATACTAACGTGAAGGCCAAAACCTAAAGAAAGAAAAAAAAAAAGAAGATTAGAATATTACCTTTTTTTTAATGATATGTGGTAAGTTTTAGTACGTCATTAATTTTTTTTCTTTTTTCTTTCCTTTTATTTAAAAAAAAATACATTAAATCCGTTAAAAAGTCACTATTTCGAAAATTTATATACAGCCATAGCACTACCATGATTTTGAGAAATCTAATGACGACTCATACGTAATTCATACATATACAAAATACTACGCTCCTTTTGATGCAGTCGGGTAATCAAATGAATGTTTAAGCATGTATTGTACTAATTGTATCAAAGAATCCTAATCCTAATCCTATTAAAATTATAAATGCCAAAGTTTGTATGTTTGTTTGTTATTTTATCACGTCAAAACTGCTGGAACGATTTTCATGAAATTTGAAACACCCATAACTGGTTACTCGAATTAAGACAAAGGATAGTTTTTATTAAGTAAAAGTGTTCCTGTGTTAACATTAACCATGCGAGCAACGCCGCAGGTAACAGCTAGTTGTTTTATATTTATTTATTTTATTTTATTAATCAGGCTTACCAAAAGTTGTTACAATCATCTAGTTACACATTTAAAAAAATAACAAACAACCAATTGCACAACTTCTTACAGGTAAACACATTAAACTTTCAAAACGTTACAAGTTAATTAAAAATGTTCACCAAATTACAAGTATTTTAAATGGGTATTATTAAGCATATTCTTTTATTTTAATGCTGGCAATTTAATTGTATTAGTGCAAGCTTTATTATAATAACACACTATTTAACCAGCTTAGCTGGAGACGAATTTAAATAAGAGCTTTGTGGAGTCTCGCTTTTAGCAAAAGCTGCTGAGTTAAAGTAAATAATAATACAATGAATTTATTACGTTCTAGTTAGTGAATCGTCTCTGTGATTTAATCGGCCGGTATTGGCGTTGAATACATGAGATAACAGGTCTGATTCCCAGGTCAGGCAACTTAAAAATTGGTTTGCCACTCTTATCAGCTCAGAGCGGGTAAAAAATTCAACGCACTTTCCAAAAAGCTAGATTTAGACATGTTTTTTAACACTCAAGTCCGTTGGATCATGACAGAAAATTCTTTCATCCATAGTATTTGTTTGGTTTAAGTTGTATTCATACATTTATTATATAAATTAAGTCCTAAGTAGTTTGAAAAAAAAAAGCTAATATGTACAATATGGGAACAATAGGCTATAAGCTATTTATTTTCCTTAACAACAAATTAAATCAATTGGTTTTATAAAAAAACAATGTTGTCCGGATTTGGAAAAGTGCCTTGTTGACAACGACTTTTTAATTTTTTTGTCACAATTTTATGCAATATCCAAAATGCATTTAGCCAATAAACCAATCTGAGGGACAAAGATATAAAAAAACGATACACGATTAACAGAATCCCTTCACAGAAATTGCGTTCAGTAATTAATCAATTCTTTTTATTTGCACTAAAAATAATATTAGGTATAAAATATTGGGTACTCTAAAGATAAAATATTGTAATATTTAACATAAATTACAAAAGTGGTTTTATATTTTCGGAGAGATCTCTGGCAGATATCCTTAATGTAAAGCAGACAGTTTATATATTTAGAACCAAGCATATTTATAAATACATACTCAATATAATAAGCATGTAAATAAATAAATAATAAATAAATAACCCTGGACAAGTTACACGAATTGAATCTAAAGTAAGAAAGTAAGAAAATTATATGCTTGTGTTATGGGTGTTAGTCCACGATTCTAATACATAGAAATACTTAAATAGATACCAGAATAAATTTAATAAACATCCAGACCCAGAAATGCAGACATCTAAATGTTCGTCACACAAATGCCTGACTCCGTCGGGAATCGAACCCGAGCCTCGCGGTTGATCGGTGTAGTTAGGCGTGTACGCTAGCCACTCGACCAACGAGTAAGAATACACTTGTTTATTCATTTATTTTCTTGGCAAGATAGACATTTGTTTCACACATCTTGGCTAGAGTAAACATTTGTTTAAAAATGGATACACTAAACGCTAAGGTGGTTGTTAATAAAGAGTATAATTGGTCCGAGCTCCTTTGCATAATAGACCATCTGCCTTTCTGCTAGAAAACTTATAAAAGTCAAGCACAGGCTTACCGTCACCAACACCGTGACATCCTACTAGATGGTAGAGTTTTTTTTTCTTTTTTCGTAGTGACTCTCTCGGATTAATACCACCGCCCTCCCTATTCCTGCCGCCATAACGTCCAATGCTTGTCGTTGACGTGTTCGGGTTTTGAAAGCAAGGTAGCCGGTAAACGTACTTTTGCTCGAGACCTAACATTCCAGCCTCAGGTTGGCAGCGCACCATGAGCACCTTTGGTGTCTCTGCAAGGCGTGAATTTCTTATAATCAGGAAATCCGTCTTCTCCTTTGCCTTCCATTATTATAAAAAAAAACCGTCAAGTGTAGTTGACATTCAGTCTTCATCACATTATAATAAAGACTTTAATACCAGGTTGAACCTTGGAGTACTTTAGCCTATTTTTATTAACAATACGATTGGTGTAGAAGTATGCAATATAACAATAAAAACAACTTTTTGCGCAAATTTCATGTTTTCGTAGTTTGCTGAAACTGTTTTGGTTTGTAAACGGTATCATATGTTGAGTAAACGTTTAAAACCATTTTTGTGAATGTATTTTACATGCAGTGTTTATAAGTAGTTTCGTTTAATGAAAAATAATATTTATATAGCAGTTACATATTAAAAATTGTATATAGTTGGGTTGGGCTGGTTATATGGATGGGTTATATGAAATGCAATATGATGTTTACTTGTTTTATGTAAATATAATATATTTTCGACTATTTACCTTAGCCGTTTGGCGAAATTTATTTTTATTTTTATGATATTGAAACAAACAAGCAGACGGATTTTCTGAGAGTAAGAAATTTACGCAAAGGGCGTAATGTTGCGTTGCCAACCTGAGGCTAGGATCTTAGACCTCGAGCAAAAGTAAGTTAGCGGGCAACCTTATCCTCGAAACCAGAATACGTCAACGGCAAGCATTGACGTTATGCCAGCAAGAATAGGTAAAGCGGTGATACCAATCCGGCCGAGGCGCTGTGAAACTCTACCACCTACTGTTTATTGTTACTAAAACATACATATACTGGTACAGCTATTGCCACAGAATAAGTAATTATACAAACGTCCAAAAGACTCACTCTTTTACAAAACACAAGTTTAGCTGGTTTTTTTATTTATTACCAAAAAAATTACATTTATTATTATATGTATACATATAAGGCATTGCTTAAAACCACTAGGGTTTATTATTGAATGCCGCTTTCTTCATCGTGCACGTAGGCACATTTCTAATCTATATAATCATTTATAACAAAGCTTCATACTACATAACAAATAAGTAATTAGTGCTCCCTAGTAAAAGTCCTTAGAAAATAAATATATGTTACTGTTATAATGTTATAATACATACATTTTTAATTTATATTTAATAATTTTTTGAGTCAGGGAGTTACATACTTCGTTAGGCAGAACATTTATTAAGCGAGGGATTATTTACTGTGTTGTCCTCTCGCCATAAGCATTCAATGCACGTGCAAAGCCGGTTTTTTGCAACTGCCCGGGTATATATAGGATGATTTATCAATTTCTTAAGATTTTCATTAAAATAGTAATCTTTAAGTAACATGTATTTAATTTGCTATCCAACTCGCAATATTTTGCAGTATTTAAACAGCCCAACGTCGTTTTGTTGAATATTAGGTGATATAATATTTTTCAGTAATTTTAGTTGTAATGAATATATTTGTTTGATATTAAAAGATGCCAATTCAATTCCGCATGCAAAATTGATAGAAACTTAAAAACGGATGTAAAGGCTCAGTTTGCGCTGACCGTCGTTAGAATAACGAAAGCGACGCGTCTATATAAACGGTTGTCAACTTGGTTTCAAGATCTAGTTTTGACATTTCTTGACTTATATAACGTCTTAGGCTTTGTTAATTATATTATATGTTGTAGTTTTGTAAGAGACTGGGTCTTTTGTATGTTAGTACCTATTACTTATTCTGTTACTAAATTGCTTAGTGATTTCCCTCTCCTCTCTGCTATTACTAGTCATCCCGACCTCAGTTTCTGTTTGTTGAAAATGTTGTTAAAATTTTTCGAACGTTCACTTTTCTATGGCGGCTAATTTTGTAATTTGTCATCAAACAAATATCATACACGCATCATGGAATGTATTTACAGTCCTTATTAAATTCACCAGGCCAACTACAGTCAAAATCAGATCCAAATAGTGCAGATTTTTTCCTATAACACGCAAAAGCAAACAGTTAAAAAAGTTTACAGTTCCCAAGCGTTTCTGTAGCCTGCCAGAACCGAACTATTTCACAGTTTGACGAACTTTCCTACTATATTTATATATTGCATGCAAAATGTATACCAATTTTATACAAACAACTTTTTCCAATAATATGTTAGGTATTTTAAACAAGAACTGTCAGATAAGAGCGATATCTGAAATGACTGTAATTTAAGAATTCATGATTCCTCATCCGGAAAAATTGCCATTTAACTGTGCTGTAAAGTTTCCGAACAATATCTTTTCGTTCTCTGTGAATTGGCTTCAAGATTTGCTCTTTATACGACTGACATTAAAACAAACCTCGATGATTTAACAAAGTTGATAACTCGATATATTTCAGCTAGGGGCAAAACGTTGAACGCGACTCAAGAAATTGTCGCCTTGGGTGTTTGCAACATAGTCGGCGCTTTCTTCAGGTCGTATCCAGTAAACGGCTCGTTCACAAGAAGCGCTGTAAGCGACGCGTCGGGCGTGAAGACACCAGGGGCAGGATTTTATACGGGTATTTATAACTTTGTTTCAATTTACTTTTCAACAATTTTTATGACGAAATTATATTTTAATTATAAACAGTAATGACTTTTTGTTCTTATTTTAAAAATATCTGTGTTTTAATATTTGACGGCAAAAGAGAGGTGTTATAGAAATTTTGACGTGTCCGTGACATAATTTTTTAACGGATGGACTGATTTCAAATGCGGACTTTTTGTTTGCAAGCTAACGTGATAATTCAGAAGTGGTTTCGTCAGAGGTTTTTAATTACGGATTATTAAGTACTTTTTAACGTAGTATGCGTATTTTTATTTACTTAATTTTGTAGAAATGAGTCGGTTAGTACCTAACTAGGGCCATGGATATGTAACTATAATGAAAAAACATGCGTAAGTAATTAAACTACTAATTATGAGAGAAGGTATTTATAGACGGTAAAAGTATGTTATGTATTTTAGTAGGTTGTAAAAATTTTAGTCGCTCTTTGCTGTTTTATTGAGTTTCAGTTATTGGTTACGTGGATGGTGACGAAGTGGTAGGCGTTTTCATGAAGTACTTAAATTATTGTATACGTAGATAGTAATGAAGTCGTAGTAAATTTTTGCTATTTTGCTGTGCTTAAATTATTGTAAACGTAGATGGTAATGTAATTGTACTCTTTTTTTCTTTTTTATTGCGTTTGCATTATTGGTTACGTGGAAGTAAACGAAATGGTATTCCTAGTTTTGTAATGAAATTGAAGTAACTTTTTGCAGTTTTAGTGTGCTTAAATTATTGTAAAGTACTAATTTAATGTGTACGTAGATGGTAATGAAATTCTAGTCCTTTTTTTACTTTTCATTGCGTTTGATTTATTGGATACATGGATGGTGATGAAATGGTAGTCGTTTTCATGAAGTAATCAAGTTATTGTATACGTTGATTGTAATAAAATTGTAGTCATGTTTTGCTATTTTAGCGTGCTTAAATTACTGTTAACGTAGATGGTAATGAAATTGGTGTATTTCAATTATTGTAAACATAGATAGTACTGAAATTGTAGTAAGTTTTTGCTGTTTTGGCGTACCCAAATTACCCTAAAAGTAGATGGCAACGAAATTGTTATCGTTTTTGCTGTTTTATTGCATTTGAAAAATTGGTTACATAAGTGGTGACGAAATGGTAGTCGTTTTTTGCTATATTTAAAATACTGTATACGTAGGTAGATAGTAAAACAATTGTTGTAAATTTAAAAAAGTAAAAGTTGTAAATTTTTTGCTGTTTTAGTGTGATTTAATTATTGTAAACGCAGATGTTAACTGTTAATAAAATTCTAGTCGGTTTTTAGGGTTTTATTGCCTTTAAGTTATTGGTTACGTGGATGGTGACAAAACTGTTGTCGTTTTTTTGCAGTTTTTAAATGATTGTTTACGAAGATGGTATTGAAATAGGAGTTGTTTTTTGCAGTTTTACAATGCTTGAAATATGTGGTATAGTTTATTTAGTTATATTTTACCGCAATGTCTACTTGGTACTTTATTACCACTGTGGAAATAACAAAGTTAAATAAGTTCCAGTGAAGTAATATTATTCATGTCCCTGCAAGTGCTAACTATCATTTTTCACATGGTCGAGGATACAGTAAGCGCTAGGAAGGACCATCATAAATCTAAAAGTTTTCAGCATAGTTTACTGTCGCGACTTTTGAATTTTAGATGCTCTTTATAGTGCGCTGTTAGCGGCGTCCAATTTAAAATATATTGCGTTTTTATCACATTGCGGGACATTAAGAACAGATTTACAGCTGACGTTTGTACAGTTTGTATATTATAGTATCGTCGTTTGAAATTTACTTCATATTTGTGACATTTTCATGTCATATATCCGTACTTATAAATGCGAAAGAAGGACAAATAATCCTTCTTTTACATTGCAACAGCGAGAAAGTTTTAGGTTGTAAGTTGACAGGAATAGGGAGAGGATGTGGATTTTACTTTTATCTAAAACCTAGATGAGTTTTCTTGGAACATTTATTTTAAATAATATTTTTATGATATTGGAAGGTAAAAAAGCAGACGGATTTCCTATGGCAATAAATTCACACTACCTAGAGACACCAAAGCTGAAAGCCTAACACCCCAACCACAGTCTAATGACACACCTATAACAGCTACGATTGGCTTTTACCTTCAGGAGAACCATGTGCTTGTTTACCCCGTGTTAGTCTGGGCTCCTTTGCAGAATAGATCATCTGCCTTCCTGTGCCAGGCAGCTCGTAAAAGGTAAACATAGGCTTACCGTCAATAGCACCGTAACATCTGACTAGGTGGTAGTCTCGCAGCGACTCGCCCTGATTGGAACCACCGCCTTATCTATTCCTGCCGCCATAAGGTCAGTGCTTGCCGTTGACGTATTCCGGTTCGGAGGATAAAGTAGCTGATAAACTTACTTTTACTCGAGGCTTTTCTTACTATCAGGACATCCGTCTGCTTGTTTGCCTTTCAATATCATTTATATCAGTTGTTAATAATATGTCTTTGATATTGGAAAAAATCACACTATAAGTGCCGTGAGAACATCGCTGCAATCGTATGCTTGTATGTAGATAACAGTTTTAATATGTTTTTGAGAAAATATCATCATTTACGTCTACAATAATTTGAGAAAAGATCTAGATGATAGCGAAATAATATCTCGAATTAAACACGATGAGTTTTCTTATGCCTAAAGATTTCTTGCGTCTTTGTCTTGGCGGAGATATCACTGTCATTCGTCATCATTTACGGTCAATTATCGTTTACGGACCAACAAAGGCGACGTTTTATTTTATATAATAGTGGGTGTTTCTGTCATTATCTTTGTGGGAGGGATAATAAATCAGTTAATGATATACTCTTTGAAACATTTACTTGTTAAAGAAAGTCGTGCTAGGTACACTATTTATAACAGAAGAACGGCTGAACCAATTTGACTTAAAATTGATGGGAAAGTAGTTTAAGACTGAGAGAAGAACATAGAATACTTTATATCCCGTTTTAATGCGAGGAAATTAGGAAAAATTAAATTAAAAAGCAACTTTTTAATTTTTCCCATACAAACTGAATGGGTGGAACTAAATTTGCCGTAACAGCTAATATAATACAATAGACATACGACAGTTCTTAAAATACCACAAGATATAATAAAAACCAAACTAATACAAAAAAGACCTAAAATCAGTAGGTTATTAAATCTATTGCATACCTTTTTGTGTTTTTGTTATGCAACTACTTAGCCTACTTACAACTGGAAGAAATGTAGGCTGATCTGCAAGGATAGTGAGACTTGGCAATCCATACTCTCTTACTACTCTGCAAGGGACTTTGCGTGTAAATGTATAAGTACATATATGCGTTTAGTAGGCAACAATTTATTACCATCGTTATTTTGTTTGCTTTCATTGCTATATACATGACTTATGAGGACTATTGGTTCAGGTATAATCGTGCTACTGACACTGGGACTCCTGACTCCATACTTCTACTTCATTCCTCGAGCTGCCCTGGCTGCAGTCATCATGTGTGCAGTTTTACATATGGTGGATGTAGCTATCTTGAAGAAGCTATGGAATTCTAATAGTAAGTAACATTTCGACTACATTTTGAATTATTATATATTGAGTGAGTATATTCCAGAATATTCTACCTATCATGCAATTTTTTGTATTGAGCAATTTTGTTGGTCGCCTGTGTGGTCTAGTGGCCTTACTCCCGGACTACAAAAGGTCCCGGATTCGATTCCGGGTCAAAAAACGAAAATGTGTTTTTACATTTTCTAGTAAAGCAACACTGCTTTACTAGAAAATGTAAAAACACATTTTCGTCTGGGATTAAGTAAGTGTCACGTTAGTATTTGTCACCTATAACATTGTGGAACTAAGCCTTGGGTAAATCGTGAGTGTCCTGGTAATATCTTTGCCTATATCTACGGGGATAAGGACGTGAAGATACTTACTAATTTACCATTAACAATAGAATTAATTGTTACTTGGAGGTAGAGTTTTCGGAATACTCCGGATTGGTACAGTATGCAAACGAAATATCTGACCCTCGTGTTACACTTTTAGAGTACTGAAAAGGGGTATGATATTTTGTTTAGTTGTTGTGCCACATATCTATTTCTGCCATTATAATTTTGATAAGTATTATTTTTTTATATTATACAAGATATGTAGCATCGCAAATTGTGGTTGGTGATTTACTACGAGTATTACTACAGTTAGTGTCTATAGGAAAACTGTATTTCTTACAGTGAGGAGATCTATAACGATCACATGAAACCTATTGTGTTGCTGGTTTTACCACAGTCACTGTATTTAGTTTGCATAATGTCCAACAAAATGTTTGGATATAACTGACAGTTATCACCATACAGCCTAGGTTATCCGCCAATCAATAAAATTACTGTGATAAAACTGTCATTAAAACTTCTCATATTATCCCGTTAGCAAATATTTTTCCTAACGATTTCATGAAAAAGGTGAGATAGTTTACTGAGTCTTTCCTGTACATTCTTTCGTATTCTTACGTGTTTGTCTGCTCGCGTTTTACAAAATGTTCTAAACTAGATATGATCCAATGTAAGCATAGTATCTAAAGAGTTCTCTTAAAATGATATCTATACTACTTTAACAAATATCCAATAGCTGTCTTCAATTTTATGGTGTATTCTATTTATACACCTTTATTTTTTCCAATTTATATTTGAAGGGACTTTTGTCTTAAAGTATGTCAACCTCATTAACTCAAATCACATTTCACGCCTATATAAAATTTTATATATTTCTTATGTCAACATCACTAGTGCTCATCATTGTCGTGTTTCATTTTGGAGCAAAGGTTAGCTGACAGACATGTAAATTTCATAAGATTTGCACACACCAGTAATTTTTAAGACACATATCATACTAGCTGATCAGGCGACTTTCGTTCCACCCGTTCTGTTTGTTTCAGAAAACAAAATGTTGTTTTATGCGTTTTTCTTACACAAATAATTCAAACCCAAAATTAGCCAAATTGGTCCAGCTCTCGCTAAAACTAGATTTTCTCTAGCGAGCGTTCTTGAAACAGCAATTTATTTTTATACCTAGATAAGAAGAAAAATAATTTCATTCTCTTATAATCTGAAAATCCTCTTCTACTCTATCTGTTCTGCTTTAATTTACTTCTATCCATTTGATAAATAAAAAAATACATGTGATTTGCCTAAGTTTGGAAGTTGAAATACTATGTTACTTCAACTTCATACATTCATCAACGCGCGGACAATGCCGTGGGGTTTAGCATATTAGTGAATTAATATAGTAATTGTATGCATATAACCCTCAAGACTTACTTGTAGACGTAAGCCAATCCATAGCAATAAAGTTTGATTGAAATTCCACCATCCAAGATGAATTAATTCAGCGAACAGCGGATGCAAGACAAAATAGCTTACGGGTGCTGATTACGAGTTCGCTGACGTTGTATTAGCTATACGGGCGCTTCAAGCCATTACCATTTTATTTTCCTCGTATGGAAGCTGCGAGTATATTATCGTTTTATTTTTGACGTTGCATTTTTATCCTTTCCCCATTAGTCGTTAAAATTGTATATATGGAAGCAATACGCAAAAATGTCTTGTTATCTTTATGATGACAATTTAAGACTGTCATAATACATCTACTTCATGCCAAGTCCTTTACCGGGTAGACAGAGAGTATCCAAATCAAAACCTTACGATCCTTCCAGACCCTTGATTAATACCTGAGTGATTTGATCGTGGAATGTCAACCTACGTCTTCCCGGGTACCTACATCCATCCACATTCGCAGTGTATATCTGATTTGTCAATCTTTCATCTGTTATTCTTTCCAAATGACCGAAACAGCGTAAAGATTAAAATGAGAAAGGGCACGTGTGTCTAATTTTAACAGTAATATTTTCTGAACCAATTATAAAGAATATTTTTTTATTTGATAGAGCGCATCTCTTAAATAGGGCCTTTGCCACCGAGTCTGGATTCGATGACGGAATACCAAAGAAATCGACGGAAATACTCATTTTTTGTGTGCCTATAACACTTACTTATTGATATCGATGTCGGTTTCGGATCGTTCGAACTTCGTATCTATATTAAAATCTACTAACGATTTGCATGGATTAAAGCATTATTTTCCCCATTTACCTTAAAATTCCTGGTTTTTCTTTTCATTAGAACCTTCTCCTGACAATGACCTAACATAAAACAAGGATTACCAGAATTGGTCCATCCGTTCAGACGTTATGCGATAAACGCGCGAAAAGGGGATTGGTACATGTAAAAAAACATATTTGTATCAACATGTAAGGTTAAAATGACAAAATTCTCACCGCTGCATACTGGAGCGTCCTGAGGCGTTAGTGTGATATTCGCCTAAAACACGGTCACGTAATTTCAGCACTAGTTGAACAAAACTGTACTAGTTCTATGTTCATAACGCTTGGTCCTTTAAGGTGACTTTTGGGGTGTCGTTCCCAATTGGCCCCATCTTGGGGAGAAGGTCAAAGGGACAATAGGTTAAGATAAAAAAGAACTTGCAGGGAGTCAAATAGTGCACGGGAAAGAGAGCCTCAGAGCAGATCCCGTGTACCTCCCGCGTTTTGGCCAGTATAACCATGATAGTTGGTAGGGCCATGGGATGGTGGAGGGTATTCCGATTTTAAAAAAGAGGAGGTTCAATTCGACAATACGTTTGTTACGCAATTACTCGGCCTATATCAAACCAATTTTTATGGTTATTTTAAAGTATAGGTCTTAATTCCGAGGACTTTTGATGGCATGATATTTTTTAAGTTTTAATTAATGATACATAAATTTTTGTTTATGTTGACGAGCATTTATCTATGTTTTCTTTTACATATCAGCCTTTTTATTTATTTTTTCTATTTATATGAGTTAGTAAACAGTACATATTATAGTACAGTATTAGTCAATACAATACATTTATTTAAAATATATAAGTAATAAGAGACAGTAATAAGAAATTGTATATATTGGTTGTGCTTTTAGCAGACATGGAAAGTACACCGCGGATGTAGAGGGGATAGATATATGTACCCTGGGAGATCAAGGCTGACATTTCACGATTAGATCAATCAGATATTATCCGAGGGTGGTGTCAAGAGTCTCCGAAATGTAATGTAAATAAATTATAATGAATGTGAAGGAAGCAAGACAGGTTTGTCAGGATCGTGAGCTCTGGCACTTGCTTCTCTCTGCCAACCTCGTAAGGGACTTGGCGTGAAGATATGTTTGTATGTATGTATATAGTTAATGTAAGTTAGTTCAGAGCCTTCTAAAATGTTAAGAGAATTTAAGCTTAATTTATTATCTTTAATAATAATACAATATTGGATATTTGTTTTAAAATTTAACTATTTCCACTAATATTTTTATTTTTATACATCTAGATTTTTTCTTAAATATTCCTGTACTATGTGTTAAAATATATTACTGAAGTGTTTGTTATCGGCCAATATTAATAATTTATCTCAATCTAATGGATTTCAAGCAATCTAGATAGCTGCGTATCCGGTGGCCTATCTCATACCTAATTGCCATATTTATCTTGTCCACAGATATGTTATTGGCAAGCGATAACATTAATATGGATCAAAATATCAATCTTGGATAGCAAGTTTTGGATTAGGATTGATTATTAATATTGGCCGTAAGTGATTCAACAAGCTTGAAAATAGGTGAACGTTTAACAGAATTTGTTTGACAAGGGAGCATAGCAAATATTATTATAACTTAAGTCATATAACATCATATGTTTTAACTGAAAACTTCTAGATTAAAGGCTAAGCATATTAATTTATTTAGCAGACAATTATAGGGTAATCGACCAAGAGCTTAATGTATGTGTACCTAAAATGATGATAAAATAATATTCATATTACGTCTTCTGTTCTACGCTAATGTTTTATCTTAAGATCATTCAAACAGAAGATCATTGCTTCAGAACAATTGGTCTGAATGCTAAACAATTTTAGAGGCTATACAATAGTAGTAAGTTACAAATTACAATAATACAGATATCCAATTCTCGCTCGACATGAATACCGAATCAATCGTAATTCAATTGGGTTCGGTCCCGCCCATCCCTCAAGATTTTCCCTTCTCTCATTACCATCTCGGTTTCACTATAATTTCCGCACTATTTCGTTACAAGGCTTCTTTATTGTTAGTTCCTATCTACTTTACTTGCTTTAAATTTGTTTTGAAGTATTATAGAGTCTTAAGTCTAGTTTAAGGTGCACTAGTTTACATCAAATCCAGACTATGGCAATGAGAACAGAGAATGGAAGCTCATACAAATAAAAAACGAATTTTTAAAACCAGTTTAGAAATGACGAAGAAATCGATGAGCATAAGATAAGAGTCGAACATAATACCTCCTTCTTTTTATGAATGTTGGAAAAAATGTAAAATAGTTTATTGTAGGTATGTTTGTAAATTAAAAAAAAACATATTTTTTTCAAAAAATTTAATACATGTGATACCTGAAGATATTTAATCTGTGAAATCGGTAGTCCATATAGTAATAGCTATTGCTAACGAGTATTTAAATTCCTTGAGTAACGGTGACAGGAAAATGAAGTGTGAAATTATGCAAGTGATTTTTATAAATGACACAATGACATAAATTTAAAATTGAAGACCGTTTTGATTCATTTAAGTTAGTATTGTACAAATAAATCTAATGTCTAATTTCGTCGATTACTTAAATTCGGCTTCAATCCCTGACAAGAATATAACGTATAAGAATATAAATGAATATAACATATAAACATATTTATGTGTTATCTGAGTGCGGATGTTTTATTAAACGTCTACTAACGTCTATGTATTAGTATGGCTTATTTTTTTATTCTACTTGTTTCTGAAATTTGTTTCAAGGTATTTATTTATTAATTCATCATCTGGGTACGTAATATAATTGTTAATATTATTGTATAATAAGCCGGTGACTAACGTTTCGAAGAGAGATTGATATAATGAAAAAATAACGTTTCTGTTTTTAAACGAAGTGATTATTTTTCTGTACATTAAATTTTGTTATTCGGTTCCAAGACTTCAAAAAGTGATTGTTTTGCCAGTCTAAATTAGAAACCATTTTTATTTTCAAGTGAAAAGGATTTTTGTAAAGTCCGCAAACGGCTAAAGAAAATGGAATTCGACTTGATCCGGTTTTCTGGTGAAAAACAACAAAGCTGTTTTACGCAAGTCTCCTGTGGAATAATACTGCTTATCTAGAGTCCTCGCTCTTATCTCAGAACCATAAAGGTTTCTACACACTATTCAGATTAGCGAGGTTTAGTTTGTTTTCCACAAAGAGTAGCTCCCCCATTTATAGAACTTGTGTCGTTTTAATTTGGCAAGGGAAATAACAAACAGCATTTCTTAATAGTTCCTTTTACATTTTTTAGGGAATATCCCTAAAGTGAACACTGTTTCCTGTTGTTTTAATGAAGTGGAAATACTATTTTTCCTTAAATATTTGTTTACGAGGATAGCTTTATTCTTTAGGACTATTAATTATTAAACAAATCTGCTTGGTTGCCTTCCAACATCATAAAAAAAGTGACGAATATCTTAGTGTACATGGACATGTCTACTAAATATTTACTAGATGGTATTAATCTATTAGCCTAGTATTTATATTTTTCTAGCTGTACACGTGACTTCGATTAGATTTCAAATAGATTTCAATTAGTTACTTGACATAAATCATTATAGCCATTAACAATTTCACATTCCTAATTTTAGTTTAGTTGGAATTTCAAGATGACTAGGTCCATTAAAATGTTTGATCGCTTTATATTGAGTTTTAAAATGCCAGGAATATCTAAACCATAAAATTTAGGCATTAGAAAAAATTACAGGACGATATGTAATGTATATACTAAAAAATAAAAAATAAAAACAATAAATCAGACTACGCGTTATGAGTTATACTCCAATTTACACTTTGACTTTTACCTTTCACTGGAATCCGTTCTGGGGTAAAAAATAGGGTAAATGGGGTGAAAATGTATAAACTTCCTGGGATCTTAGAGTACCAACATTCTAAATTTCGATTCCATCAGCTCATCTTAAGCATAAAACGCAGTTGGGGTACAGACAGATAGAGAGACCAAAATTTTAAAAAGTCTAAACTGTGTTCAGCTGCGTACTTTGAATCACTTGCGTCTATTTTTAGTTCAAAGACATTAAGTCTTCGATGTGCAGTATTCACTCTTCAAGTATAAATAATAAATTGTTCTATTTGACAAAATTTATTTATAAATTTAGGACAAGTTTATATATCACTTCGAATCTCAAAAAAACTTCTCTAAATTTGTTGAGATTGATGTTAGGTTTACTTTCTAAATTGACTAACTCATAAGAGGTTCGAAGGGACGTCGTCATTATAAGTTATAGAGGTCAGAGTATCAGTGGAAAATAAGGTTAAGGAGATCTTTATTTATTTTATTTTCCTTCTACCTGACCCAGTAAACTTTGTGTCGTTTGACGTTACTAGTTAATTTGTGTAGAAAATAATATGAATAAAAAATGATAGTGATAGTAAAATAGAATTATTATTTTAAACGTAAAATTATATTTGTAATATTTTTTACATTGTAATAAAACAAGTACCATTTGCATGGTCTACTTGAAAAAAGTTTTTTCTGATACTGATTTTGATTTCTGTCAGTATTCATCTCCATTGCAAGTTTTTTTAAATAATTTGTTTAATTTGAGTCAGCTTCCTATTTGTATAGAGTGATTTAACCCTATTGTAGCTTACTGAGAGTTAATACTTAACCCAGAAATTTGTGTGTCTATGTGTGCTATTAAAATCGTTTTTAAAATAAACGAGGTAACTTTCACAAAAACTACATCTTGACGAATTTTCCTTGCAAGTTTTTACTGTAACAGCTAGTTTATCTCTATTATTATCCCCCCACTTTCTCTTCCTTGCTCCTTGTAAAGTAACGTTTATTTTTCTTCAATTTAAAAATGCATTGCAATTTCATTGAAGAAATTTCTTTAGCAAAAAGCGCCAATTTTTTTCTTATACTTGTCCGACTATTTCAATGAAAGCTGTCAAATACCTGAAACAGATACTGAAGAGTTAACCTTTCAGCTATTCGTGAGTGTTCTGGTTGTATCTCTATCAACACTTTTGGTGATATGAGCGTGAAGATACTTACTTTTGATTAGTCGGGATGAATACTATATGTAATGAAAATGTACACAGTTCCTGCTTTCTATAACAAAATAAATACGGTAAAGGGGAATATTTTCGCTCTTTTGTGATAAAATTTCGTTTCAGATACTCATTTTCGTATAAAAAATAATTGTTGTACACACTCAGGATTTGTTAAGAGCACGCCATTTTCTATCACTCGGGTACGCTGCCTGCGTGACGCCTATCATTGTGAATAAACTCCCAAGGGCTTTAACATGCGGTTGTAGGAGATTTTAAATGAAAACATACGGATGATTATTATAAGATAAAATTTCGAGACTAGTATTTTTTTATGTTAATTGATTTCTCAGTCATTTGTTAATTGAATTTGTTTTTGAAAGAGCGTAATTACGAGGCAGTCTTAAGACCGAATTTGGATCTGATAATAGATTCACTGGGAAATCAAGAAATATGCTCAAGATTCGTGACTTAGGCGACATGATATTGAAATATCGATTTTTATGCAGTTTTATGAGCTTAAATGATATTATTAGTTGATTTTGGATATCAAATTACGTAATGTGAAATAAATGTAGTTTTTTAAAACATAAAGAAAGAACGGTGATTTGATTTATCAGTTCAGTTAGCTTTGTTATAAAATCTTGAAGAAGTTGTATTTGTATTTGAGGATGTTCTGAATTCAGGGATGCTTCTGAACTCATCTATTTTTTTTTAAATTCTAGTGTTAAATCGTACCTGCCTTCACATCATGCTAAATCTTCTGGACTATTTAATGGGAATTGGTTAAATTTAAAATCGGTCAAGTGGAGACATTTTAAATTTAAGGAAAAATGTCGCATGAGTGAAATAGCTGCTGCTAGGATAGGATATGTCCTATTATTCTAAGCATTGCTAGAAATAAACTTGTTCAATGTTTAATATCCTGATCGGTTGTGCATTTTACCTTTTTCATTTTACAAAATATTGAATAGTCAACAAGCAGACTGCGAGATTCCATGAGATGACCATCCTCTATAGAAAACATAGAAGTTACTAGTGTGTCGCTACATTATGGCTGGGTTCTTAGACCATTCGTTCAAGTTTGCTACCTTTCTTTCAGGGAAGAACTGGACAATAACCCATATAACAAAAGTGTGTAGGTTTTTGCTGTATACAATCATAAAATGTCCAGAATCGCAAAAAATAAGTATAATGGCGGATATTTTCACAAAATGCGTTCGTATGCTCACAATTTGCCGGAAGGGGACGATTACTTTGGCTGTATGACTCTATTAGAGTTTGTCGAGGTTGACTTCCGTAGCGAGTGCGGAGTGAATCCTTTAATGTAGGCATATCAACCGCCCATTTCAGGCTTGCTCGTTCGTATACTTATTTTTGCGTATTGTATACAGTAATGACGCATTTATAGATGTACCTACTTTTCCACTTTTAATTGGAAGTTTTGAATAGATACTCATGGAGGTGGTTTTACGAGTATTTTACATGTTTGACCGCCTTTTTGGTCGAGAGTTTAGAACGCCTAATGAAGTTGTTTGACAAAGCTCAAAGGTTCATTCTAATACATGGAATTTTTTATTTTGTAAGTCAGGTTGATTCATTTCATTCAGATGGTTTTTAATGATTAATGTTTTTGCATTTCAAGCGAATTATTTTTCTACTTTAAGTTATATAAAGTTAACATTTGTAATCTCGATATTTTTCAAGCGACCTTAACTATTTTGTAGTCGCATTATTTGTATTGAATAATCCCCGCTTAATATTATTAATGCGAATATAAGTTTGGTACAATATAATGCGAAAACTTTGTATATATATTCCTGGAGATGGATAATACATGATACTTTTTGATGACTTAAATGAGAGTAAAGCTGCGGGTAAAAGCTAGTACCTCAATAGAACTTAAAAAATGTAGATGATCGTATATTCATTGAAATTATACATTATTATTTAGACATATTTATAACAAAATTTCTGCGGTTGGTTTTGTATGGTATCTAAGTGAATTATGACGTGGATTCTAACGTGGACCTAAAATTTGATAGGTCCATAGGTTACAGAGTTTCTTTTCTCGTATCAATGACAAAATATTTTAAAATGAAAATAAAATTGATTGAAAATGATTTATTTATAAATTACGTAATATTTTAGTACCTATTTAAATATTTATACAAATGTTTGTGTTCAGTTTCGACATTTACCTCTATGTATGCATCATAGCCCCCCAGGAATTGCAATAATTAAATATAGTGCACGGAGCCATTATAATGAATTATTTATTTGAAGCTTGAAATACGGAAACAACATACGTTCGTCGACGTTAAAATCTGTCGGAAAATGTTAGACGATTTTCCCCGAATTATTTATATAGTGGGTCGGATTTCAATAGTTAGATTTTTAATATTTATCATAAAAAGGTAAGTTTTACCAAACATGTATGTATTAGTATTATATTCATTAGTATGAAAGTATCTTCACGCCCATATCCCAGAAGAGATAGGCAGAGGCATGACCAGGGCACCCGCGATTAGCCGAATTAAACTAATAGACGACACTAAGTCCCATAGTGTTTTGGGGGGCAAGCTTATCGAGAAACAGGGCACAGATCCAATTCCGATTAACATTATTTTTATAAGAAAATTGTAAAAACCACATTTTCTTTTTGTTGCCCGACCCGGGAATCTAACCCGGGACCTCATGAAGTCAAGTCCAACACGTGGACCGCTAGACCGCAGACACGATTATTCATCAGTATAGATTTTCTAAAATTGTTAAAAAACACTGTTAGATATTAGTCAATGGTGGTAATTTTAGTTCGCATTCACTAAACTAATTTTAAGTTATCGCTATCTTCTTTCAACGAAAGTTATAAAAAAAAACCACTATTAGTGCTGTCAGATTAGTTTGTATACAATATTTCTACAGACGTTTAATGTATCACTCGAAAAATGTTGATAAAAAATATCACAATTTGAGTCCAAACTATTATGATATCTCTAAAATGTTTCATATCTTTTGTTTTTGTTTAATTTGAAAAAAAATACATGCGTCTTAAATAAGTTTACTTTGTGAACAGCAGAATCATTACCAATGTAGGAATTAATATTTTAGTCCAAAGCAAAAAAAAAACATAATATATCTTCGAAAACTCTATGATATTAGCAGATTAAAATATTTTACAGAAACAAAGAATTCTATTTTTCAATTAAGTCTTTTGTTACTTATTTAGTGTTCTAATTTCGTTTCTCACTCTTTCACTTTTCCCCGTGCTAGTTCGGGCTCCTTTTCAAAATGGACCATCAGCCGTTTCTTTAACTATACGTTCAAATCTTTCTGCACATGCTAGGTTCTAAGTTACGAAAGGTTTACATTGACAGTTGTGTCTTTCATTCCTCTACAACCAAACTTGATTCGGGAAAAAATACTAGGTGCTGCCAAACAAAAAAAAAAGAACAAATAAAATCGGACTGCACGCAGCGCGTTTATAAGTCAAAGCTATGTTTTCATTTTAGTTTCCCCTTTCTTGGGAAACCCCAAAGTAAATAGGATAAAAAAATCCTCGGAACATCTCTCAATTATGGTGGGTACTCTTAACCGCCAACCAAAAAATTTCACAGTTCACAACCGGTTTTGTTAATTTGTCCGGTTTCACCGCGTCCTAGAAACAGATAGACATACAAAAAAATAAGAAATGCTTAAAATATGTCTTGCTGCGTATTTTTGCACCACTCCTCACCTACTTGTATCATTTTTAATATTACTACAGAGATCACTTTCTTACAGTTTGTATAGACTTGTCTTTAATTTGTTGTTTGATATCCTATCAACTGGCCGATATATGAGCCGCCGGGCGGGTAGCCCGGGAGCATACAACTTGTGGGCGTTTGGCTACTAAAGAACTTAGAAATATCAGAATCGACATCAGGATCGAGTGGATCACGTGTCACAAAGCCGTAACACGTGATCCACTCGATCCTGATGTCCACACGCTATCATTCAGTACTCTCGTACTAACAAGTAGCGTATGCCTTTCCGTTGCCAAACAAACCATCGTGAACATAGGAATAAGCATTCCACTATGACAACAAAAGTAAACCCCCGAAGGGGAAGGTAGAGCTCCACCCCGCTCTTCCCGCGTGAGTGCCAACGAAATAATGCAACCCCCGAATGACCCACAACCCAGGCCCTAGATCATAATTGAATTAACAATTACGATCTAGAATTATCTCTTTGCCATCCTATGACAGGGAGAGACCTATTACCAGTGGCGACCTCCGTACTAGACAGCGGTCCGGACACTGCAAGGCGTTCACAAAGAATGCCTCGCGAAGCATGCTCGCTTTAACTTATATAGCCGTAGCGGCCGATAAACAAGCTGATAAGACAACACCTGCAAGCGCACCTGTTACTGCACGTGGTGTTTACTTGAAGCCTTTGAATGCCAA
The DNA here is from genome assembly GCA_002245475.1 of Calephelis virginiensis. Taxonomy (NCBI): domain Eukaryota; kingdom Metazoa; phylum Arthropoda; class Insecta; order Lepidoptera; family Riodinidae; genus Calephelis; species Calephelis virginiensis. Next base: position 208,180 of record NJDC01002516.1, read on the forward strand.
TCTATATCGCGCTAGTGGCTACGTCAACTATACTAATAACCAAATTATATAAGCCACGCATACGACCTTGCGACATATATAACAAGAAATTGCTGTTGGTAAGTCCCTTTAAAACTTTAAACTTTGAAACTTTTTGGCTAATTTTATTTTTAAATTATTTGTGGGAGTCTACCAAAGGTTTAAAAGATAAGAAAAAGGTGAAACTGCAAGGAAACTGGGAAAACAACATTTCAAGTTTTCCCATACAAACAAAACGGGTGGAAAGAAGTTCGTTGGAAGGCTTGTACATCATAGATATGCTATTTTCAAGTGAAATAAATAACAAATAATTTCGAGTACATTATCTACGAGTAATATAACAATATTCTCATAAGAGGGAGAACAAATGAAGCGAATGTAAAAACCTCGAACATCAAACAATGTGCTAAAAGTATTTGTATGAGTATTTCGTTATTAAAAAGGACTGAAATGTTAATTGACTTTTCACGCATTTCAGAACGTAGCGATTGCAGAATTCCTGCGATAAAAGGATCATATTACGTTCGAGATTTATTTTTCATGCGAGAAAATCAAATATTCGTTATTTTTATCTGAAAAAATGGCGTTTGACAAAGTAAGGATTTTTTTGCGATATTTTATTTTGACTTTACTACAAATTGATAGATATTTAACATTATTATTTTTTTATGGCATAAGACAGGAAACACGTACACAAATGTACCACAAAGTTCGGTGAAGTTGTAAAAAATCGTAAGATTAGCAACAAATTAGTCATTAAAAAAAAAAAGGCACTGAGGATAAGAGACGACTGTGACCTAAAAACGCCATAAATGTTAATGTTCGCAGTCTTGTGGCCGGCCTTATATGTGCAAGTCTACCGGACATCCTACTTTCCGGACTGGGACATGACACTTTTATTATGGCGACAGGAATAGGTAAGGCGGTGAATACCCATACCTGAGCAAGGTGCTGCACGGAACTCAAGCATGAGTGGAAAAATCTTAATTTTCTAACAAATTATTGATTATATAAACGCCATATACCATCTGGCACTTAATACTCTCTACCTAGATCGTTAAGTGTTTGGAGTTAAGATAAGTAAGTAAAATTGCAAAAAACGGAATTCCGTTGTGTATTATATCTTCTTGGTTCACAAACAATTAACATTTGCCCCGAAATCTTCGGGTTTACATTATTAAATCCAGATTTGCACTAACACAGAAGTAAACACGTTAAAATAACAATAATTAAAATAGGCTCACAGATGACCAAGAAACTGATTACAAACATAAAAATTAGGGGTCAAACACACGACCTCCTCCTTTTGTTGAGTTGGTGAAAACGACAAAAACGTTTATTAAAAAAATAGATAACAACATTAAAGCCGTAATTTGAACTTCAAAGGGTTATTTCAAAATGACAAATAAAACAAAGAACAAAGTCTATTTATTTGTTGATTTGAAGAGATAACTTCATTTATAAGCGGGCCTCAGTTTGCATCAAACACAGTTGGACGTCGGGACTCGATCGGGCCTAATCATAGTCCTTTGTAAGGTTTCCCGGAATTCAATACGGTTGGACGACCTCTTATTTCCAAAGTATTGCCAGCCACAAATTGGACCCAAAAATATACTTTAAGACTCAGTTTATTACATTCAATGAATAATATTAGGAATTCTAAGATTTTCCTTATTACAAGTCTACCGTTGTAGATAGGTACCCTGGGAGACCTAGGTTAACATTCCATAATCAAATCGCTCTAGTTTTATCTAAAGATGGTGTCAAGAGTCTAAGGAACTGGCGTGTTTTATGAAAATAGTGAAAGTAGAGGAAACTAGGTTTGCAAGTTATATTTGGCACTTGATTTTTTTATGTGAAAGGTTTGCGAAAAAGCATCTCCTCATAGTCAAAGAGAACCGTGGTTTATAGACACCATAGATGTTCAAGATGCGTAATTGTTCTGTGGCCGGGTTATCAGGCATATTGTACAAGTGTACTGCCTACACTATCCTCCAAACAGGAACTTCACAGAGTCATTATGGCGGCAGGAATAGATAAGGTGGTAAATCTCTATATAACCTATGCTTACCTCTTCCAAGCTGCCTATAAGGGAGGCAGATGGTCTATTCTACATTGGAGCCGAAACCATAGGTATAGGTCTGCATACCGTCGCTGCCTAAAGTCCGTCTGTCTGTCTCTCATAGCTAAAACTCTGGATGGATTTGAAAAAAAATAATAAACTCACAGCTAAAAACCAGAGTTCAAACACATACCATTTTATTTTATGAAATCAACCAAAACAGTTATTTTTTTTCGAAAATGTAATTTTTTCTACGGTGTCGAAGTAGATAAAATAGTTTTTATCAGTATATACTCGTAGTTTAAAACAAAGACGTTTTCAGTTATATGTCCCCATGTATGCAAAACTGTGCAACGGCTTTCGTAGCGTTTTTTCAATAGATAGGTTCAAGAGGATGCTTGTGATAAAAAGGAAAGGGTAGAAAAGTTATGTCAAAAATCTTGAGTTATTTTTTTATGATATTGGAAGGCAAACAAGCGGACGGATTTCTTGATAGTAAGAAATTCACACCACCTAGAGGCTTCAAAATGTTGGCAACGCACCATTACCACAATGGTGCGTTGCCAACATGAAGGCAAGATGTTAGACCTCGCGCAAAAGTAAGTTATTGGCTACCTTGCCCTCCGAACCGGAACACGTACACGGTAAGCGCTGACGTTATGGCGGCAGGAATAGGTAAGGCGGTGGTACCAATCCGAGAGAGTCGCTGCAAAACTCTACCACCTAGTCAGATGTCACGGTGTTAGTGACAGTAAGCCTATGCTCGCCTTTTACGACTTGCCTGGTACACGAAGGCAGATGGTCTATTCTATAAAGGAGCCCGGACTTTCACGGGGAAAAAAGTTAGATCATGAATAAATACGGTCACGATTTCAGTTCAATACTTTAATAGTAGCTTATTTAGCGTAGCTTATTTAAAAAAATGGTATCAGAGCTTGATTATATAACTGAAACTCTGTAGGGAAATATGCTTTATAATATTTTTGTGATCTGCTTATCAACGTAGTAGATTGTCTATTCTCAACGAGGTCTACAACCCATGGTGGGGAGGTGGGAGATGTAGTTAATATGCACATTTTAATCACTGAACTTCTAGAAGCGTCACAAGTATCTTTGTATAGATTCTTGTGAAATAAATATGTTTTACTATCTGTTCCCGCGTGGTTAATGGTCCCACGGGAACATTTTTTTAGGATAAAAACAATCCTGTTTCTGTCTGTATCCAAGTTACTGTCTATATGTGCCCCAAATTTTATGAAAATCGGTTCAGCAGCTTTTGCGAGAAGAAGTAACAAACAAACATACAAAATTTCGTATTTATAATATTAGTACGATTATTATTATTATTATTGGAAGTCTAACAAACAGAAAAAAATCCTGATTATGAGAATTATTATAAAGCCATACTATAATGATACTCGTAGTAATATTTGCTTGTGTGTTTGTCTTTATATTAAAATAATTTCATTTGCCTTAATTGAAAAATGTTAATATTTTGATTACGAAACAAATTGGTTTCGCTTAGTTTTAATGTCTTCACAAAATACTTTATTGCACACACAATTATTATTAAACAAAAATTAACGGAGACGTAAAATAAAATGGATAACATCGAGTACGAGTTTTGGCACCATTGAGAGAATAGATGCCATAGTGTTTTCATAATAATTGTATTTCGTGTTTATATAAAGTGAAATTAGTAAATTTTGTACAATTTTCTACAATTTCCATGAATTTCAATAAAGGTCACCTTGTAGGAAACTTTGCTTCCCTCCAATTATTGTTGTATTCGGATTAAATCTAAGGTCCACTCGTATGCAAACCAATGTTTACAACCCCTTTTAAGGCTAAACGTTTGTGCTATAGGCGATGTATATTTCTTATTATTACAAAATTTGCCCACATGTGTTGCTTTCCCATCTAAAAGTCAGGTTATTCTACTCTTTGTTCTAAAACACCAAGAAACGTTTTCAGAAATTGCCCGCAGTTAAAATATATTTCCTAAATATACAACACAAACAAAAAGCTCCACGAAATTGCGACAACAGTTTCGTTTCCGCCCTCGGGCAACATTTGTATTATGAAAATAGTTTGCACTCGGTTGCTTCTCTATTTGAAGGAGTGCAAGTTTAAAGATTTATTTATAACAGGTACTGAATGAAGAGTTTAATGAAATTTTATTTGTTTCCCTTTCACCTTGATTAACCCTCGAAAAAAACGTTATAAGAAGCATGGTTCTGTGTGTATGTCTGTTTGCTTACAGAACTCCTAAACAAATTAATTTATTCGTATTTAAAAATATGAATATTTGGAAGTTTTACCAAGCGCCGACGATGGAAAATATCAAACAAAATTGGTTTTGAAACTTGAATATAATCGAGATAGTCCTTAGTTACTTAAGCTAGCTAGATAATAAGAAAGGTATTTGTCGGAGTTAAATTTTTAATTTTATAATTAGTATTAGCGTTGGCCATTAATATATTCGGACTTCCTTTTTTTGCTAGTCTGTGTATACCGTCTACTGTCTTATTAATAAATGTGGTGTAGGATAGAGTAAAATTAAGTTGATATTATAGTCTGTATCACTTTGTAATAAAGACTATAATACCAGGTTAAACCTTGGAGTACTTTACTCCGTGTTTATTAATAAGTCCGCTAATGCTTAGAGAAAAACGTTTACTTCTTTCAAATTTTATCACAATTTAACCGTTTGAATTACAATGTGATAAGTGGCTAACCTATTGCCAACCGCACACTTATCCAATCTCGAACAACGTTATTTTGATGGAAAATTAAAAAAATACATTTAAGATGCCCCACTTGGCAAACAAATTCGAGATCTCAGTCAAGGTCAATTTGGGACCATTAGACTGCATAGGCGATTATTAATTTTTCTTTACCGTCATGAAATCAGGTTTGCTTTCGTCGTAACTATAAATGATATTTACAGTAGCCTCAAATTAAAGTGACCATTCTAGTCTTAGATTGGCAATGTGTCATCAACTTTTATGCTATTTATATTGTTTATTTTTACCATTACAAAAAATATACATCTTTACTTCACGTAAACCTACAAGAGACAACTGGGACGAGTCTATACAATAATAAATCTACCACCGGATCGGAACGCGGCCGCACACTGAGAAGATCTGGCAAGAAACTCAGCGGGCTTGTCTTTTTTCTTATTTTAAAATATGTTTACAATAATTAATGTAATGTTACATTATATTTATAAGAGATTGGCATAAGGAGCTAATAATCCCAAGCCGTTTTATCAACTAAATATTCAGCAATGGTATAATAACTCTTTTCATTTAATTTACATTTAACACATTTCTTAAATTTAAAAACCATCTGTGCATCGTTATTTATCACAAAACTAACAATTTAAGCGCAGTAAAACGCTAAAAAACCGACTTGGAATTCAATAAGTCATACACTCATAAATTAAGTTTTTTTTTATTTTCCTTGGATTTCATCATCAGATCCACACGTAAAGTATCTTCACGCCCATATCCCCGAAGAGGGAGGCAGAGGTACAACCAAGGCACCCACGACTAGCCGAAGACACTAAGTCCCACAATGTGATAGGTGGCAAGCCTATCGCCAACCGGGCACATTTCCAATCCCGACCAACATTTTTTTTTATTAGAAAATTGGAAAAATCCAATTTTTCTTTTTGTTGGTAGACCCGGGATTCGAACCCGGGACCTCATGCAGTCAAGTCCAACACCCGGACCGCTAGAACACAGAGGCGACCACACGTGTGTGGATCACACGTGTTAATAAAATAGGGTATTTCTAGAAATTCTAAATTCTAAAAAAGCTCAAAATCGATTTCTACGTTACGTGAAAATCAATTAACATGCAAAAAAAAATAAGCCGAACATAATTATCATCATCAATTTTTTTCATAGTCAGTTAAAAACATATAGGTATCGATGTTTGTTTAGGGCTGGATCTAATACCTCTATTGGGCACTTTTGTTTGCTGCCTTGCTTTGGGCATCGAGGTAGGGCTGGGATGTGGTGTTGCCATCGATATGTTGCTGCTACTGTATTACCAGTCTCGCCCACCTTTGGATGTCCATTTTGTGAATGTGAGTATCAAATATTTATATACATTTATCAATTAACTAGTTATTAAGAAAGGGTTAGATTTTACATTTTTACACAATTAGTGATGTACGTTATTAATGGAGGATCTAATCTGCAAATTAAATTAAGAATCTCGATTGTAGCGTGCAGTAGATATCGACAATGCAACTGAGGTGAAATTGTAATTGAATACACCGACTAGGCCCCCCCAATACCACAAATTTAATGGGAGAATATAAACATCATATCTTGTAATTATGCATTGTGGTAATTCTGCTGTGTACTAACAGTATTTGGAGTTATCACTTTTTGAACAATAGTAATAAAAAGAGACAAAACGCGTTTAGTGATATCAGATATGTTTGCATTCGATATTTCTATAGACGTTTAGTTTATACCTCGGAATATGTCGATTAAATACCTTACAAGTTATGTCCTGTCTAAATTAACGTCTAAAATGTTACATCTCCTTTATTTTTAATTTAATTGGAAAAAAGTACAGGTACACATCTGAAATTAGATATCGTATGTCAGATTCGGTATACATGTCTTTAAAACATTTAAGTTTATGAGAAATCCTTTTGTAATGTTGCAATCCGAAATTATACGTTACTCTGTACTTAGAATTTTTCATAATTTTGGTTTGGCTTAACGACTGATTTTAGATTACAAGAATGTAATAAATAAAAAGACTTTTCATTCTTTAAGGATAATAATAATAGACTAACTATTCACCCACAACATCATTAACGTAGTTACTGTGTTTCTTTGTCCTTCAGGGGTAGATTTTTTGAAAAAAGTAGCCTATGTTTGAATGCGGTCTTAAATTTACATGCATATCAAAGTTTATAAATAGTCAGTACAACGGTTGAAATGTGAAAGTGTAACAAATAAATGTATTTGTTTCTTTCACATTTATATTATTGGTATGGATTAATATAACGTCACTAATGTTTGATTTAAAAATAATTTTTCTTCTATAGGGTAGTGATCTTCCACCTCACTACGCAGTACATCCAATTGGTGGGCTTTACTTCGCGAGCGCAGAAAGAGTTCGCTCGAAGTTAATCGCTTTGAAGTCTTCGAAGAACATCGTAAGATTTGAGAGCCTTACGATTGTTTCCGACGGGGTGGTCATGAATGGATCGATAGAGCATCCTATGGCGAGCACACATCTTCTAGTGATACACTGCAATGCGCTTAATAGACTGGATTATACATTTTTACAGGTGAGTTGAACCATATCATGAATATCTGGAAAACTATTTGGTGAAACTGTCTATATATCTTCATGTTTTCATGCAAACACTGTATTAGATACGTATTTTTATTTTAGCACTTGCCCTGTGCTTGGGATAAATTTCTATAAATTTTAAAGAAAGAAAAAATTTCGCCCCAGACAGGATTTGAACCTGTAACCTTTCGTCTCAAGCCGACGAATGCTCTAACCAATTGAGCTACTGAGGATTCAAGTCCCGTGGACGTCAAGTGAGGATTCAAATTTTTTCTTTCTTTAAAATTTATAGAAACTGTATTAGATACTCAGGACTTATGATAAAACAAAAGTGAGACCGTCCTGTTAATAAATATAAAGTATTCCCAGGGTTTATGTTTTTTTCCGAGCTCCGAGCGATTTGACAGTGAAATTTCAACCTAGGTCTCCCGGGTACCTACATCCATCCACATTCGTATATTTGCATTATCAATCCTTTCACAAGACCGAACCAGTGAACAATGCTCTTTCTCATTTTAACACCATAACTTTTTTTCAATCCCACTCTTTTCGGATGTATGATGGTAATCGAAAATTAAAAATACAAAACCGTAAAACATCTAATCGTTCTGCTTTTAACTGAGGCTGATGTCAGGAGTTTTCAAAATCGACATGTTTATTTGAAAATAATAATAAATCTGGAAGACCTGCCTGGTCTGTAGGAAATTTTGATAACTCGTTTGATTTTGCTCAAGGGACTTGGTATTAAAATACAAAACGTTTTATTCAATACTGTCTTCATATTATTAATTTCAATACTTCTCTGGTTTTGCAGAAAATATATTTGAAAGCAACGATAAAGCAAGTTTAATAAAATCTCCAAGAAGAATATGTTTCAAGTATCAAGTAGAAGGATTGTGATTAAATTTTAAGTTCAATTTTGCAATTATTCGAATTCGTATTTCAGTCTAGATAGGATACTTTAACTTAACGAAGACAATTACACAATCTATTAGTGCTAATTGGGAGTCGTTAAATAAACTTGCCTTAAAATAATTGGCAGTTGTTTCGCTCAATTTCTTACAGAAAAGAAATATTATGCTAAATATGTATCATATTTTTTTTGGAAAGTAGAACATCCCATTATAAGTTACGACGTACGTATACGTATAGTGAGTAGATCTTTTCATAATATTGAAAGCCAAACAAGTAGGTGGATTTCCTGATGGTTATTACTTTATGCTGCCTAGAGACACCAACGTTGGTAATGGTGCATTGCAAATCTAAGACCAGGATATTTGACCTCGAGCAAAGTAGATTTACCGGCTAACTTATCCTATAAACCCGAACAGATCCACGGCAACCGCTGACGTTATGGCGGCAGGAATAGGTGATGGTTAGTAATAATACTTAGTTGTCACATGTTATATGCTTTAAGATTAGAATTTTAAAAATTGAAAAAGAGAGACTCGTTACTTATCTAAATATGTATCTTATGTGGGCGTTGCTGCCCTGTAGTCATGATGTTAGGCTTAATGTGCAAATCTACTGGCTACTCTATCCACACCGGATCGCGATAGTGACAAACACTTGCAACTGGATTTCCACCCGGACAAATTCCTGCACAACACTCTAGCGTCAGTGGGCTAGTTTAACCCTTACTCTCCTCTGATTTGAGTTGTTAGCTGCTAGGTTCAAATGTCTGTTCAGTAGAGACCCGGTCCAACAAAAAAGAGAAAATTTATAACAATCAAGATTCAGTATGTTATTTGAATTATTACAACTACTACTACACAGGCATATAAAATAAGATTTTTGCTAATGGGGCTTCCCCCGCATTTATTCTTTATGATTTCCAAGAAATTTGACTTTATTTTTGTATACGCAATGAATTATCTAGTTCGGTTGTCGGGTCAGGATAAAATTATATTAAACTACTAGCTAATACGCAGACGTTGTTCTGCTATTTTTTTGCTGTGATTTATAACCCTCATCACTTAGGGTTATGAAAAAAATGTTAGCCGATTCTCAGACCTACTAAATATACTTACAAAATTACATGAGAATCGGTCAAGCCGTTTCGGAGGAGTACGGTAACTAACAATGTGACACGGGAATTTTATATATAAGATGATATTATCTCCTAGTACATACTATCTCGTAGCCGAAAATTGACGTGGCTTTTTAAAACAATAAAGTACGTAGCTGATAAAAACATATTAAAAGTTTTATATATTTCTTTGGCTCAGTCTGTGTTGGTGTATTGCATTCCAGTCTGGGGAGGTGCTACTAAAACGAGATTTTTGGAACTAGAAAGAGCACAATGACATCTGCTTAAAGTGATGAGCTTTAAACCTTTTTGGTTTTCCACAATTAGTTTATACACAATATGTGATGTACTAACTGTGCGACAACTATATATTCTTAGTGTGGTACTAAAATTACACAAACCGCTAAAATACGACCCCAAAAATCTAACTAAGCGTAGATCGTATAAAGTTGCTCCCGTTGTAAAAACTAAATCTACTTTTGCTAAACGTCAATTCAAAAGTATATCTGCCAATATATATAACAAAATTAATAAAAATGTTAATGTATGTCAAATGCTCCTCTATTCGTGTAAATCATGTCTAACTATTTGGCTCAAAACACAAAATTATGAAGAAATAGAATCATTATGTAAAATTTAAATAACAATAATTAAAAACA
>NJDC01002516.1:227143-249199 GCA_002245475.1 Calephelis virginiensis
GTTATCTATAGCTAACTTCATCATGTCGGTTTTTCGTGACAGTGTGCGCGCGCATCGTAAAAATTTACCCTCATCATTTTTTCCTAACGCGCCAAAAGAAGTATAACTTCAAAAATGTTGCTCGGGATTGGGTATGTGCCCGGTTGGCGACAGGCTTGTCACCCATCAAATTGTGGGATTAGTTTCTTTGGCTAGTTGTAGGTGTCTTAGGCTTGGTTGTGCCTCTGCCTAAATCTTCGAGGATATGGGAATACAGATATTTTTTTTACTTAAATGGAAATTGGTGAGCTCTCATGTTGGTAAGAGCGTTGTCTATAGACACCTATTGTGCAAGTTTAACGGATGTTACCCTTTAGCACAGAACACGGAATAGGTAAGGCTAGCCATTCGTAATATCAAATCATGCAAACAAGAATCTATGTCATTGATGTAAAAGTGAATCGCTATATTAAAAAAAATCTATCTCATCTTTAAAAATTCATACCACTTTCCCTTGGTCTTCGCATCACGCTGGAACGAATGGACTAATTTTGCTAACTCTTTTATATCGTACTAGCGGCCCGCCCCGGCTTTGCACGTGTATAAAATATACATATAAACCTTACTCTTCAGTCATATACAATATACATAAAAACCGCATCAAAATCCGTTGCGTAGTTTTAAAGATTAAAGCATACAAAGGGACATAGGGACAGAGGAATCGACTTTGTTTTATACTATGTGGTGATTATTAATTAGTTACTGTCAAGATAAGGTTGTTAAGAAAAATGTATATCACTATCTACGATTATATATAGTTACGATTTTCAAACTAACTTCCATCAACATTATAGTCTTTAAGAAAATAATCTTAAGCTATATGCATATCAAATTTTACCAAAATCGAGTCAGGAGTTCAGACAGACAGACTTATGCATTTTTATTATTCAGTATGCATTAGTATGAATATGGATAGTGTGGATTATAGATAGGACAGAAACGATACTCTCATTGAAGAAGTAAAAAATGTTGAAATATCTTTTTTTTCACAGCGCTAAACTTTACAACATACACAGTATGATTGTCGTTGACTATAACTTTGCCGCAATTAAAAATAGATACAATAAACAGTTGTAAGTCCAAATCAGTTTTACGAGGTGCAAATAAAAGCCGAATACTAGACTATCATGAAATAAGCTAAATCAATATATTTATAAAGGGCATGACTGCTAAGTTATGTTAATATGTACGTGTTATCAGGTCAATTATGTCCAAACTCCCAACTATATAGCTAATAGCGGTACATTAGTTCAGCGTGAGCCATATCAATGCGCGTAAGTGTAATCATGAGGTACTTCTGTCTAATTGGCATAATTTCGTTGCTGTTAATGTGGTTTTGTCTGGGATATAACAACCCCATCACCCGTTATAATTTAGGAATTGGATTTCGAGATTAGTCCATTCTGAAATGATTTGCAGTTGTTCACCCGAATTGGTGATAGGCTTACCTATTTCTGCCACCACAGCGAGATTATTCGTCATTGTCGTGTTCCATGTTGAAAGAAAAGATAGGCGGTACGTAGTCTAAGATCTAGGCTTTGAATTAGCGGTAATCTTGTATTATCTGTAATGTCTAAGCCATGGTTGTCTGTTAACATTAGAAGAGCTCTCTGCTTAAGTAACCCCTCGTTAATTTTAACCAAATTACGAATGTTTTGACTTGCTGATTGAGGTAGATTATAATGTGGTATTTATATGCCTCAAGTTTTAACTAACCCCAAAAAAATAGGTTTTGTTTTTGGCTTCTATAGTGTTTATATGTGTGTTAATTGATTTTTAATTTGTGAACAGATTTTTTTTCGTTTTAAAGAGTGTACTATCGAGGTGGTTCTTTTGCTTCCAAGTTTGAATCTGATGATGGAATTTCATTAAATCTGTGAAAATACATTTTTTTTGTGTACTGAGACGTCATAATGAAAATCGAAGTCGGGTTTTTCCAGTTTTGTACATGCATGATGCCTTCAAAGTCACCAATTAATCTTATTTCTTAAGTTTATGGATTAAACTGAAAACTCAGACTCGAATATTTTTTTGTTCCAGACAATTACCATGTTAGTACAAGAGTGGTCACGTGACGGCCACGTGGTCTGGTGCGATGTAAACCCAGTAATAAGGAAGCAATTAACTAATGTATTAAGTGATCCTATAATCTGTGATACTGAGCAGCTAAGGACGGTTTTAATAGGTAAGTTTATCCTGCCATTTTTTGTTTAAGTATATCCGTAATTAATCCACAAAAAACCAATATAACTGCATTTAAATAATAAACACAACTCAAGAATTTTATTTCATTTTTGCATGGTAACTTTAAAATTACATACATACATACATATCTTCACGCCAAGTTCCTTACGAGGTAGGCAGAGAGTATCGAGTGCCAGACCTCACGATCCTGACAAACCTGTCTTGCTTCCTTCACATTCATAAACCTTTTCATACAAACACGCCGGTTTCGGAGACTCTTGACACCACCCTCGGATCATATCCGATTGATCTGATCGTGAAATGTCAGCCTTGATCTCCCCGGGTACCTACATCCATCCACATATGCATTAAAATTACTAGTTGAATTTTAATTTTTTAACCAAAAGCGTTCAAACTGTAACCTTTAGGCTCAGTTTAAACATTTATAGACTAAAACATAGGACTTGTTTGTATGTCGGTCCTTCTTTCGATTCGCAACAGCTCGATGATAATGGGTATAGTATAACAATGCAGATGTTACTGCTGTGTCATCTGTCAAATTATTAGGCCCAGTATGCCAGTCGATAAGTATATTGTCTCTCTATTATGGAATATATCAACGCTGTAGGCAATATAGTAAAAACTATAGATAGATCTATCCCATTAATGGAGGCAAAAATGCAGTCAGAAATTCATAGTAAAGAATTTTTTTATACTGAATTTATTTTTATTTTTTCCATTTGAGAGATCAGCAAACAAGCAAGTGACTCTCCTGTTGCTAAGAAACAATTCTGATATATAGCCACCATAGATGTTAAAGGTGCCTCGCTGTCCTGAGGCCTTGAGTTAGACTTGCCGACAGACCATGCAACTCTACTCACTTAATGACCCTCTAAACCAGAACGTGGCAGTCAGTATGGCATCAAGAGTAAGTAAGGTGGTGGATCACACATGGCAATATACAGTGATAGTTTTCCTTTCAAATACTAGAAAACACGTACACCAAAAACTCCTGATGTGTGCCTTGAATTTGCGATCACATGCATTAAACTTTTTCCTAAACCACTGGTGTTTAAACATAGATAAAAATAACTTCAGTCCCTTCTGAAGAGCAAAGTTTAGACGTCAGTTGTCTGGCGTAATGTGTCAAATTACACAGATCAAAGAACCTTTGTGTAATCTTCTTCTATCTAAGAGCAACTCTATAGCATTAAGATCTTGATGAAGGTCTTTGTAATAGTTGAAGGACAATTTAAATTAATCTTAGGCTATTCAGTTAGATAATATTAGGCGTAACTAAAGATAGTTGCAGAGACGTATCCACTATCCACACGTAAACAAAAAAAGTATTTTTGAGCCCCTTTTCCCCGAAGAGGTAGGTAGAGACACAGTCAGGGCACCCACGGCTAGCCGAGGACCCTATGTCCCACAGTGTGATAGGTGGCAAGTCTATCGACAAACCGAGCACACATCGAATCCCGAGCAACATTTTTTTATTAGAAAATTGGAATAATCATATTTTCTTTTTGTTGCCCGACCCGGGAATCGAACCCGGGACCTCATGAAGTCAAGTCCAGCACCGGGACCGCTAGATCACAAAGGCGATCAGGCGATGTTTGTAAAGATTTTTTGAATTATTGCCTAGTGATTTGGATATCGTCGCACTACTGAACTGATTTTGACAAAATTACACCTACAATTTGCCCAACTTAAAAGATCAAGTGAGTTTATCCCGATGTGTGAAAGAATTCTCTAGGGAGAACTAAATAACTTCAATATACGAGTGTTCTTCTATATCCAATTTTTTATTCCTTTATTCGAATCACTTTCATCAAAATTTATACCTACTTATGATAAAACTGTAGAAGAGTGAATTCCGTACAAAAAAAGATTAAAAAAATAGGTACATACATACATACATATCTTCACGCCAAGTCCCTTACCGGGTAGGCAGAGAGTATCGAGTGCCAGACCTCACGATCCTGACAAACCTGTCTTGCTTCCTTCACATTCATAACCCTTTTCATACAAACACGCCAGTTTCGGAGACTCTTGACACCACCCTCGGATAATATCCGATTGATCTGATCGTGAAATGTCAGCCTTGGTCTCCCCGGGTACCTAGGTAATGGTGATTAAAGTACAAATGTTTGGTATTTTTAATTTTTTTGTCTGTTTATCAGCGTTTCCGTTTGTCTGACTGTTTATCTGTATCATGACCAAGATTATGAATCCAAATCTGAGGAAGGTAGCCGGTAAACTTACTTTGGCTCGAGGCCTAACATCCCGGCCTCAGGTTGGCAACGCATTGTGCGTTTTTTGTGGGTGCGCCTTTGGTGTCTCAAGGCGGCGTGAATTTCTTACCATCAGGAAATCCGTCTGCTCGTTGCCTTCTTATATCGTAAAAATTCAATAAATAAGAGAGATAAAAGTCAAAATGTAAATTAAACTATAACTCATTAACGCGTAGTCTGATTTGAATTAATTGACTTTTGTTTGTAGATTTTTGCATATCAGGTTGCTTCGCATATTTTTATGCCGCATGTTTTATTTTATAGTTTAGTAATTACAGAGAACAACACCCAATTTAAAGTCACCAAGTAACTTGAAATCTTGAATCTCAATTGAAAAATTTGAATTAACTGGTTATTTTACATATGGCGAAAGGACAACACAATACATAATTCTTCGCTTAATAAATGTTATGCCAAGCGAAGTACAGCAGTACTATTTAAATTATGCGCTTCGGCTATATTCATCAAGCTTCGGAAATTCGATTCCGAATTACACATAATTAATCATTTCTCTTTACTTTAGATTAGGTCAAACAGTTTATAAATAACAGTATAAAGTGTAAAAAGAGTAAAAAGTGTAAAGCCGAAGTACATAATTTAAATAGTAGTACTGTATGTAATTCATTGACTAAAAAAAGTAAAATATAAATTAAAAATGTATTTATTAAGTAACATGGAGATATTTACTAAAGACTTTTACTAGGACACACTTATTACTTATTTATTTTGTAATATGAAGCTTTGTGATAAATTATTATATTATTGGAAAATAATGTGCCTACGTGCACGGCGAAGAAATTGGCATTCAATAGTAAACCCTAGGCGCCTTATTAATAAACATGGACTAAGGTAGGAGTAAAATTAAGTTGATATTATATCCTATTGCAATAAAGACTAAGATACGAGGTTGAACCTTAGAGTAATTTACGCCTCATTTATTAATAAGACGGTAGTAGTTTTAAGCAATGCTTTGTTTGTATACTCATTATATTAATAAATGTAATTTTTTTGTAATAAATAGAAAAAAATGCATACACATCTTTATGCCAACTCCACCAGCAAGGTACGCAGAAAGTAGATAATGTGGGTAGTAAAGTAGTAAGTGTATAGATTAATAGGAAATCTCAAAGCTGACTATTTTCAAATAAAAAGAAAAATTAAATTCTCAAACGTTATTAAATTTCCCAAACACATTTTCCCGTTCGATACAAAACTCCTTTGTGACGATGAAAAGAAGCAGTGTATTACTGGCACAGTCTCAATGGACCAATTATTTTGCTTCGTGTTCCATTCGTGTATAATAACGAACTAGCCTAACGCCAGAGGCACTTCACGTTTTGCCTTTTAATGCCTGTCTTGGGAGCGTCGCTAGAATTCGTGAAGCTTCAGTTATAACTTCGGACTTATCTGAGCCAACTGCGCCTTTTAGAAAGATAAGATCTCGTAGCCAAAAGACTAAAAAACTGAATATTCGTAATTTTTTCTTTACTGTTTGTATGTCTATCCGATCGTAACCGTATTTTTTTAAAAACTGTAAGAACTACACTGTTAATTAGATATGTGTATTCTGCAAACAGTATTGATTTTCACAGAAAAATGTAAAAAAAAATCGATGAGTGGGTTCTTCATAATTATTTTCTTATGAAACCCGTGTGTGGGATATGGATAAGTATTCAAATCTGATATTGGAGTTTCAAATACTCGACTAAATGATTTATCCGAGAGGCATTTCCATATTGATAAAAAACCTTGCAACTTGTAAAGTAAAAGAATGCTGAAACTAAAAAAATATATTATGATGTACATTACCATGTAAACTTTCACCGAAAATTAGTTTGAGCGAGATCTACTAACTAGTTTTTTAATACGTCATTAATTGTAAACCGCAAACATTGTACATGAAATCGAAGAAACTCTTATGTTATGTTACATGCTGCTGCGGAACCCTTCATGGGCGAGTCCGACACGCACTTGGCCGCTTTTTAGTTTTTTTAAAACATTGGTTGATAGTGGTCTACTTTTCTATTTAGCTTTTCTTTCCATGTAAATAAAAAATCACCTCTGTTGTTTTATTTTTTGTGTTATAACCGGACAAAGCCACATGACATTTGAGTTAAAATCCCAAAATGTTTATTTTAATTCCACAATGTTTTCAATTATGTGTATTTGTAATGTAATACGGTTCCTGAAAAAAATATTTTCTCAGAACACACTTACGTAGTAGTATTAAACAAAAATTGTTATTGTTACTTTTCACATAACAGTCGCATACAAACGTTAATTAGATAAATATTTATAATTAGCAGCCCGTCCTTCTTCGCACGGGTGGACAAACTTCTAATTTTTCATAGAAATAATCGTCTCTGTGGTCTAGCGGTCCAGATGTTGGATTTGACTGCTTGAGGTCCCGGGTTTGATTCCCGGGTCGGGCAACAAAAATAACGTTTGGTTTTTCCAATTTGCTATTAAAAACAATGTTGCTCGGGTTTGGATGTGTGCCCGGTTGGCGATAGGCTTGCCACCTACCACATTGTGGCACTTAGTGTCTTCGGCTACTCGTGGGCGCCCCGGTTGTGCCTCTCTGGCTCTTCGGGAATAGGGCCTGAATATATATTTTTTTTATAACGTAGCAAATGTTAATCGGCGATTATCTCTGCTTCTAATGGTAAAATATTTTTTCAAATCAGCCCATTAATATCGAAACCTAATTAATGCAAACAAACACACAAACAATCAAATCTTTATTATAAGTATAGATTAAAATCTCTCAGCAAATTACTCAAATTTTATATTATTATGATTGTGCTGTAGGTAATATAGGTATATGGGATTGTACTAGTCAATGATATCAATACGTAGAAATACTTAAATAGCTAACAAAATAAATAAATATATCTAGACTAATTACACATATTGATCGAACCCCAATGTAAGCAAATCAAATGTTTGTTTGATGAGTGTCAGTCAACGATACGTATACATAGAAATATTTATAAAGATAATAATACAAATTGAATAAACACACAGACCCGGAAATACTTCTATGTTCATCACACAAACGTCACCCGTCGGGAATCGAATCCCAGCCTCGCGGTTGATCGGGTGAGTTAGGCGTGTACGCTAACCCCACGGCCAACGAAGCTGTAAATGTAATAAGCACCCAAACCCCAAAATAGTGAAAATAATCTATGTTTTTTACGGAGATATGTGGTTTCGGAAATCAATCCGAACTTCATGGATTTTCGGTCACCTTACGAGTAATTCCTCGGTCATACTCTGGTATTGATTTTGTTTTTGTATAAATCTTTAAGTATAAGCGTGAGTGAGAATCGCAGAAGTTGATGATACTCAAATTTGCAAATTAATGAATATCTCTGGACAAATGACATAAATTTGTCTAACTAAAATTAGATATTTGTGTTATGAGTGCTAGTCAAAGATTCTAATAATTAACACATCAATACATAAAAATAGTTATTCAAATACTATTATAAATTTAATAATCACTCAGATTCGGATATAAAGACTGCTATGTCCATTGTTCATCACACAAACGCCTGCTCCCGTTGGGAATCGAACCCGAACCTCGCGTTGGTAAAGTTAGGCGTGTACACAAATCCTCGGACAACGAGGCAAATAAAAAGGGAAACTTTTCCATCTTCTAAGACAGTCATGAGTCAAGTAGTCTAGTGACCAAGATAAGAATCATTTGGAGCTGTCCATATGTTACATGCAATAGAAATTGTAATATCGCGATGTAGGAATTACTTGAACTTGTATGCCTTACATAGTGGCAGCATCGAAGAATATTCACTATGAGTCAAAGTTACTACGTAGTTCTACAATGAGATAGGAGATTTTTGATGATAAGCGTATTTATCCAGTCCCAGGCAATATTGTTTTATTTAGAAAACATACAAAAAAAATGCATTTTAAGTTTCCCGACCCAGAATCGAACCCAAAACATTTTGCAGTTGAGGCAAACACCTGACCACTATGGACCACCACAGAGGAGGTATTGCAAATGCAATTATTATTTTGGTCACCCAATCACTACATTTTTCTAATGAAGTAAGATTATCTGATAGAAAATGCCATGTAGTTATAAAGTTCAACTTTGTAAAAATCCCAGCCACTGGTTAGACTTTAATGAAATCTATATGAGGCCACGTCGGAGTCATAACCTATCTTTCTTTTTTAATTGAATCTAACCCCAAAGTAAGCAAAACACAAGCATGTAATTTGCTTACTTTGGGGTTAGATTTAATTTGTGTGACTTGCCCAAAGATATTTATTTATTTCGTAAAAGGAACATTCAAATTGCAATTGGTTAATAAAATTGTAGTAATTTTTCTACAGTTTTACTACGCTTAAATTATGAATAATAATTCAGTTTGAACATGAAACTTCTTAATAATCACAGTAGTCACTTTATTCAGAAATCATCATAACATGTTGAGGTTGTTCGTGTCTCAGAAGTAGTCACATCCAAAAATGGTCTCCTGCAAATATTGGAAATAAATGAACCCCCACCGTTATAACAGTTGAACTAAAGGCGGTATTTCTTAAGGAATTCGAATATGATATTTGCAAAAAACTTCCTCATTCCTCAAAGTGTTATATTTGCAATTTACTATCAGATGACCCACCTAAATTTCTCTTATATAGACAAAAAGTACAATAAACATACATTAGGTACGTGTAACTTACATGTCAGAAGATAAAAGCACCTCGGTCCAGTATCAGGTTATATTTTAATGTTTTAAACGAACTTCAAAACTTCGAATTTGGTTTACTGTAATGTTCCAATTTTAAAGACATAATAAATAGCATATTAGTTAAGATTTGCTATCACAGTTGTAGAAACAACAGTGTAATCGGTAGGCAAGGAAGTGTCCCCGCCAAGAAGAGCAAAGTAAAGTGCGCCAGCACTACTTAGCTAAGTTTTGTCAAAGTACATCTTTTTTTGAACCTTCACAACTTTTGACTTTTGGTGGAATATTTTATTATTTTTAACAAGTTGTGGTTATGGTCTCTGTTCATGTTTATGGTGGTTGTAACAGGTTCCGGTCTTGAGGGTAGGAGCGATAGTATATTTGTACAATAGATTTACTACCTCGGCCACAGGACAGCGACCCACCTATAACATGTGTGGTGTCTGTAGACTACGGTTGTCTCTTACCACTAGGAGAGTACCACTTTGCATACTTTGCAGTACTTTGGTATCTAAGTAGGCTTTCACGACGTGTTCTGCCGAAAAAAATCTTAGAAATTCCTAGTCGCCTAGGCCTACATTTTAAATATGTATGAAGTGTCTAGAATTCACTCTTCTATAGATTACCAGCTGCTCCTGTGAACTTCGTTCCACCTGTTCAGTTTGTGTAGGAAAAAATAGAGTTTTGTTTTTCCTAGCTTCTCCGCAGTTAACCAGGGTAAAAAGTATTCTATGTCCGCATCCTGGTTCCCAGCTACTTGCCCATCCCTTTTCAGCTAAATCGGTTAAGCTGTTCTTGAGTTATAAATAGTGCAACTAACACGACTTTCATTTTTCATATAACCCATGACAGAAAAAAGATGTTATAAGTCTGAATTGTGTTTGTGTGTGTGTCTAACGTCCTAGTCGTAGTCCTAAACGAATGGATGATTTCGATGCGGATTTTTTATTTAAAAGCTGGGTAGTCATATGTGGATTTACGTTTCCTTTATATCTGAATTTTTCGATATGATCCTGTTATCCTAATGGTAAAGTACTATCCCAGATTCATCGAGGCCGTGTATTGAGTGTAAGTTTTTTTGAAGTTATACTTCTTTTGGCGCGTTAGGAAAAAATGATGAGAGTATTTTTTTACAATGCGCGCGCACACCGTCACAAAAAACCGAGATGATGAAGTTAGCTATAGATAACATTTTAGTTTTTAAAAAGATTTTTATCTTATTACGCCGAAGAAGTATAACTTCTAACGCGTGTACATAAGTACACACACACTTTTTTATAAAATATTATGTGTTTTTGTTACAGATCTAATGATGGCATCGCAAGCTACTACCAATATTGGAGATACGCGTCTATGACGTTAATATGTAGTGTGATATTACTGTAATTTATTTATTAAACATAAGAAAATAAAGTATTATTATGTATTACAAAAACAAAGTATGGTTTTAGTTATTCTGGTAAATTGTTTTATTTAACCCCTAATAAAAAAAAAACTTTCGAAATATTTTTATTACAATCAAAACCTCTTTTAAAATCTTGAGTTTCATTAATCAATCTAAATATTTACCAATATTAGTTGGTTAATGGTGATGATTCTGCTGTTTACATACTAAACTTATTTTAGATGCATACTATCTTTTTCAAATGAAACAAAAAAAAGACATGGAACAGTTTAGATATCTCAGATTGGTCCGGATATGACAAATTGTGAAGAGCGACAGACTATACATCTGTAGAATTGTCGTATACAGACTTATCTGAAGGCATTTAAAGTGTTTTGCCTCTTTCTATTACTACCGTTGAAAGGAGATAGCGATAACTTAAATTTAGTTTAGTGAGACCTCACCAAAATTACCACCAATGTCGGGTTTGGTTGGAACAGAATGTAGTTTTTGATAGATTAACAAATCGGAGGAACTTAGGTTGACATTCCACGTCTAAATCGCTCTGGTATTATCTAAGGATGGTGTCAAGAGTCTTTTAAATTGGCAAATCTTTATAAAAGACTAATGAATGTGTAGAAATTTAAACAGATCTGTAGGAATCGTTTTATATGACAAGATCGCATACAAGCAAATGGCTTTACAAGCAAAGGTCGCGGTTATATCTAACCAACCAAACCAAATTGTGCAAGTCTACCGGCTAACCTATCCTCCGTACCAGAAGATGTCACTGTACGCATCATTATGGTGGCAGGAATAAGGAAAGCCGTGGATCTCTAACCAGACTTCACCAACAATAAAATTTATGTGATTATGCGTATGTGTTCTAATTAAAAAATCTTTAAATTTATCGCAGTTCAAATAGATTTAAATCTCGTCGTGTTCGTGACGTCGACAAAGACACACTTCATCGAACTTGGCTATAGTCTTAACATTTATGTTTTTGAGAGAATATATACTCTAAACAAATTAATTTTGGGCTTAGCTCAATTATTTTATGATGTACTACACACATACTAGTAATATAATACATGTTGTATTATATGTAAATATATTGGTAATGCAAAAAATCTTCAAGCCTATATGCCCAAAGACGTAGGTAGAGGCACAACCAGGGCACCAGCAACTAGCCGAAGACACTAAGTCCCACAATGTGATAGGTGGCAAGCCTATCGCCAACCGGACACATATCCAATCCCGAGCAACATTTTTTTTACAAAAAAATTGGAAAACCCATTTGTTGCCCGACTCGGGATTTGAAGCCGGGATCTCATGCAGAAAATACCTGAACCTCTAGACCACAGAGGCGATAATGATATTGAAGTAAAATTATCGCTTCTGTGATGTAGCGGTCCGGTGTTGGATTCGAATCCACGAGCTCCCGAATTCGATAACCAAGTCGGGCAACAAAAAGAAAAATATGTGATTTCAATGTTCTCACAGAAAATAGCGTTGCCCTCGCAGCTCGTAAAAGGCGAGTATAGACTTACTCTCACTAACACCGTGACATCTGACTAGGTTGTAGAGTATCACAGCAACTCGCGCGGATTGGTACCACCACCTTATCGATTCCTGCCGCCATAACGTCATTGTTTTCCGTTGACGTGTTCCGTTTCGGAGGATAAGATAGCCGGTAAACTTATTTTGCTCGGGGCTTAATATCCCGGCCTCGGGTTGGCAACGCAACCTTTGGTGTCTCTAGGCGGGGTGAATTTTTTTATCATCAGGAAATCCTTCTGCTCGTTGCCTTCCAATATTAAAAAAGTACATTTCTTATACAAAATTGTGACTTAATGATATATTAAATATTAATTGACGTCTGAGTGCAGTCGTAAGTCCCACAATGTATAGGTAATATGTAGGTAAATACATAATATTATACCTGGAATTAAGAGCTAGCTACTTTTAAAAGTCCTCACACCAAGTCCCTTACGTGGTAGGCGGAGAGTATTGAGTGCCAGACCTCACGATCCTCACAAACCTGTCTGGCTTCCCTCACGTTCATTATTCCTTATATATTCCTTCCCTTTTCGGTTTCGGAGACTCTTGACACCACCCTCGTATAATATCCGATTGATCTAATCGTGGAATGTCAACCTTGGTCTCTCCGGGTATCTACATCCATCCACATTTGCATTGAACATCTGCTTTGTCGATCTTTCATTCAAGTCTTAAAAATTATTCAAAAAAGTTCCGCCTCGGTTGACGCTACAGTATCCATAACAATACGTTTTATCTCGACATGGCATGACTGCAATGTTAAAGGTCGCAAGATAAAACTAGAATGTTATGCACTTATTGATAAAAAAATGTAATAATAAATCAACTAACATACCTTCCTACATAAGTATTTGTAACGATTAATTACTTTTTATGTATTTGTTTTCCAACTTAATCACTAGTTTGTTTGACCCGGACGTTTTATATGTTTTTTCATTCTAATTATAAAACAGGAAAACATTATTACATTTTTCTTTTTCACAGAACAAAATTTGCTAGGTGAGCCAGTTCTAAATAGTATTAAAAATAATACTAATATTATTATAATTGCCTCTGTAGTCTAGTGGTCCGGCGTCGGACTTGACTCCTGAAGGTTCCGGGTTCGATGGGAAGAATTCGAAGCTATCCCATATCAAACAAAATAAGAAATACGTAAATCGGTTCAGAGATCTCGGCAAAATCGATGTACATTCATAAAAAAAATATACCGGCCGAACTGAGAACGTCCTCCTCATTTTAAAGTCAGTTAAAAAGATTTCGCGGATGTTATTGTAGAGTACATGTGGACAGAGGCGGCCTTACCCATTGCGAGGCTCCGAGCGGCAGGTCTTTGTGAGGCAGTATGTCTTTAATTAAAAGTATGAGATACGAAAGAATTTAATTCTTTCAGCAGACGCAACTGTAACAGGTGTGGTAGCAAAAATTCTCAAGACTATTTCAATGTGAGGTAAATCCCTAATTTCCTTTAATCATTTTATGTTAAACATGAAAAAAGAATATCCTATATGTAGTATACGTGTGGTAAAATTAGAAAAGTGAAAGTGTACGTTCCGTTTTTACGTCAAAATGGCTAATACAAAACAAAATCAAATCAAAATCTTGAACAGTTATTTTGGAAAAGGTAAATATTTAGAGTATTCAGGCAAAGCCACGCAAGTCAGCTAGTAGACATCATAGATATTATAGGTGCGTCGCTCTCTTGTGGCCGAGGTGTCATCCAAATACTCTCCAGACCGGAACAAGATACTAATTATGGTAAACAGGTTTAGGTGAAGCCGTGGATACTAATAGTTGCAGGCACTCTACCTGTTAATGTTCCTTTTGGTAATAATCAGCCATCATTTTAGCTACCAGGCAGAGTGGCATAGTATGGTCTATGGTACACAGAAAACTCAGAACAACATGGGGGATCGGATAAGTTTTCGGTTGGCGATGTTTTCGGCTAATAATAGGCGCCCTGGTTATACATCTGCTTAATTATTCGATGATACAGCCGGGAAAATACTAACTTTTTTAAATCTTATAATAAAATTTCTTCGTCGATCACTTTTTCTAATCTATTATATAAATAGGTATTCTATTTCCATTGGTCATCGAAGCGCGAGTGTGAACGAATAGCCCGAATTTTTTGTGTTTATTATTGTCAAGAGAAAGTTCTTATAAGAAAACGATATTCATAATTAGGACAGGACAACGTCTGTTGATTTAGCTAGTCGTTCAATATATATGATAATATATAAAATGATTCGATTATGAGCGCTATATAAAGCAGTGATACTGGAAGGGAGCGTTTATTGACTCATCGTCGAGGGCCTTGGCACGTCACAAAGTAAACGAGAATGACTGGTCTTAGTTGCTTTGTTATATTGATATTAGCTACAATGGCGGCTGCTGATAAACCACTGTACAAATTAGATGATGCCCCTGCATTATTCGAAAAATTCATTAAGGATTACAACAGAAATTACAAAGATGAAGCCGAGAAACAGATCCATTTTGAAGAGTTCAAGAAAAGTTTGGAGTTAATCAATAAACTGAATGCTCAAGGAGGATCAGCTACGTATGACATTAATAATTTTGCTGATTACACACCAGACCAGAAGAAACATTTACATGGAGTACTTAAACCTTGTAAGTAAGCTTGCAAAATTTGTTTATAGTGTAATAAAATTAAGTGAGTTTTATATCATACCTACTAGCTGTTACCGCGAACTTGGTTTTTCCCAGTATACTTACAAATGAACAGGATAAAAAGTATTCTATTTCCTTCTCCCGGTTTTAAGCTACCTCCCCACTAATTTTCAGCCTAATCGGTTCAACCGTGATTGACTTATAAATAGTGTGACTAACAACACTTTATACATTTAAGATTATGAAAACATAAGCCAGACATCACAATGTAATGGAAAGTTTTGTGAATCCTTTGTGCGACTAAATTAAAAAAACAACAACAACAACAAGTACTATTGTGGTTGGTGAGTGAGTGAGTGAGTGAGTGAATAACAAATAGAGAAACCGTTTACTGTGATTGATGAGTGGCTTGTTGGTTTAAGATTGTGCCCTCTCGACACATTGGCTGAGAACTCGACTAGCCACTGCGTGTACATATTTTATTAAAAGTAGTGGTACCATAACCACACCAAATATTGCAGTTACGAAGTACTTAGTTTACAAATACTTTTGTAAAATGTTTGCTAGTTTGTTTAAAATGTACAAGGAGACATTAAAAAAACTGATAAAAATTTTCAAGTGTTGCTATAATCGGTTTATATACACAGATTATAGTATAAACACAGTATAAAACAAAGTCGCTTCCTCTGTCCCTATGTCCCATTGTATGCTTAAATCTTTAAAACTACGCAACAGAGTTTGATGCGGTTTTTTTTAACAGATAAAGTGATTGAAGAGGAAGGTTTGTATGTAAATTTTATACCCGTGCGAAGCAGGGACGGACCGCTAGTATTACACAAGTATTAAATGACTAGGCAGTACAACTGGTTACCTGGATCGGTACTTTTCTTGTAACCACAAAAATAGGTGCTCCCTATTGTCGTTTTAAACATGGCGGTGAACTTACCCAAGTATATAAGCATTTTAGAATTAATTTGGCAACGCATCATTAAGTTGTTTGGTGTTTTTGCTAAGTATTTCTTATCATAGAGAATCTGTTTTGTTATTTGAATAAGACATAAAAATACTTTTGAATAATAAAAAGAAATAATTGTGTCATACATTTTTATCGGAAATACATTACTGACATATACGTTTCGCCATAACGACGCGTTGACATATGTTAATAATTGATATTGGACGAAACTGCTCGTAACACAATAGCAACGTATTATCACATAACTACTAATACTTCTTCACACTATTTTAATTCGTGTTATTTCCGAGGTTCTTTGACGAATATAAATATGTGTTTTCCTCATTGATAAAAAAACACTACTAAATTTCTTAGACATTAAATCTTCATACATAAAATATGCATTGAATACTTGAATATACTATCGCCTCTGTGGTCTAGCTGTTCAGGTGTTGGACTTGACTTTATGAGGTCCCGGGTTTGATTCCTGGGTCGGACAAGAAAAACAAAAATTGGGGTTTTCCAAGTAACATTAAATATAACTTTGTAGTAATTGCTTCGTAGTCTAGCGGTATGGCGTCGGACTTGATTTCTTTAAGTCCTGGGTTCGACCCCCGGGTTGGACAACAAAAAAAAATAGAAAACGTATATTTTCAAATTTCTAATAAATTTAACGTGTCCCAGGATTGGATATATGCCCGAATGGCGATAGGCTTGCCACCTATTACATTTTGGGATTTAGTGTCTTGGGCTAGTCGTAAGTGCCCTGGTTGTGCCTATGCCTACCTCTTCCTGGATATGGGCGAGAAGTTACTTTTTTATAACTTTGTAGTAGATTCAGTAGAATATTCTGTACAAGATATTGTAAAAAGGTATGTTAATGTATTTGCTACTGCATCTACTTCAAGGTAAACTAGATAAACTAAAAAAACGAAATACGAGGGTAAATGAGTCGAATAAAATATCAGTGTCATAATCACACATACATTGTTAGTATTAGACACCTATGTAGTCTAAGTGGACCGGTGTTGGACTGACTTCAAGAAGTCCCGGGATCGATTTCCGAGTCAAACAAAAAAATATTTTTTTTTTTAAATTTTGGTGAAGTATTTTTGGCTAAGAGAGGTAAAGTACCCGGTTAGCGACAGGTTTAATACCTATCACAATGTAGGACTAAGTATCTACGTCTACTCGTAGGTGCCCTTTGGATAAGGGTTTGAGGATACCTCCCTGCCTTTCTTTCCCTTTCCTCTCTCTCTAGCGAACAAGGACACGTCTTTCCTTAAAGAGACCATCAGTATTACTGGTGCGACACTATCTTCTGGTCGGGATCTAGCACGGAGCATAAAAAAACATGTTTATAATATGCATACTAGCCCTGGGGCGGAATGTGTTTTATTCTCAAAGTCAGTAAATAATATTAAGTTTTTCTTTTCTTTTACAGAGATCCAACGACGAAACAAAGAAGAGTCATAAGACGAAAAAATTTAGCGTTTTTACCAAAGAATTTTTATATTCGAACTCATTGAAATTTTTAAATAAACATTAATTTAGGTGTTTTTCATATTGTACAATTTCCATCCTAATCTTTACCTATAATAAAACTGTAGGAAAGTGAATTATGTACATTGAAGATATTTAAAAAATAGGCGCAGGCGACTAAAATTCGGCAGCAGAACACATTTTAGCAATTTTAGAATTTTAGTTTGCATGTCTCTCTGTATCATGCCTGCGATTCAATTCGAATCTACTGAACCGATAGTAACAAAATTTTAATGGTAGGTAAGTACGTTTTGAGAAAGGCTTCAGGTTAGGACACTGATTATCCTGCTCACTAAAAGGGTTTATATGGGAGAGGAGTCAAAATGTGAATAGGGTTGTTATTAATTAACGCGTAGTCAGATTTAATTTTTCACTTTTTGTTTTTTTTTATTTTATTTAATCATTTGTTGTACACAAAACTTACATAAATTTTAAAACTAAAAGACTTTTACAAAAGGTCAGCTTATCTCAGATAAAGAGATTTCTTCCAGCTCACACAAAAATGAGCTGATAAAATCGCTTATATGTTAGACTTACAGTGCACAATATACTAAGTAAGGGAATATAAATGATAACTATTTAGCATTATAAATACATATATTATATACACCAAACCCAGGAAAAAAACAAATGATATAGGTACACACAAAAAAAAAAACAATTAAACGTACATACATAAGCACATACACTTGCATACACATCTTATCTTTAGTTTCAAAGCCCTGATGATGCCGTAAAAAGTGAAACCTGTTGGCTAGAAAGTGTAAAATAAAGTATACAATGGATAAGTACAAGTGCTACCTCCAAAAAACGTATATATACAATGGGATTCCACCAAGTGCCAACGATAGCAAGTATAGATTCTAAAAATAATTAAACTTAAATCTGAGAATACATACATTGTACTAAGGTAACACAATGTGTAAACAATTGTATTACGTGGTATCTAAACACGAGTTCATAAACTACAAGGATATAAAAACGTAATTGATGGTATGAAAAAAAAATACAATTTTTTTTATGATATTGGAAGGCAAACAAGCAGACGGATTTCCTGATGGTAAGAAATTCTCGCCGCCTAGAGACATCAAGGGTGGTAATGGTGCGTTGCCAACCTGAGGCCGGGATGTTAGGCCTCGAGCAAAAGTAAGTTTACCGGCTATCTTACCTTCCAAACCGGAACACGTCATGACGTTATGGCGGCAGGAATAGGTAAGGCGGTGGTACCAATCCGGGTGAGTCGCTGCGAAACTCTATCACCTAGTCAGATGTCACGGTGTTAGTGGCGGTAGGCCTATGCTCGCTTTTTACGAGCTGCCTGGCAGGAAGGCAAATGGTCTATTCTGCAAAGGAACCCGTACCAATACGGGGAGAAAGATGACAAAATCACAGATTTGAGGCAGTGATAAATAATAATCTCTTAAACGCTTATTAAACACAGATAAAGATGAGCTGTCACGAATACTGTCCGCCTTATTCCAAAACGAGGTCTAAAAATAGTACCGAGTTTAGTACCAGGTTTAAACCATGTACTATCAAAAACGTTATTACAAAACGAGGTTTGACGTTTGTCCTTGGACTTTCTATGATACTAAAGTAAAACCACTGCGGCCCCTAGTTTAACTTCAGTACTAACTTCAAAGCGTCAAACATGGCGTCGTATTTGTTTCAAAATATTTAAATTTGATCATAATAGCTAGAAATGTATCTATGAACTCGATTGATTTTATGGATTTCGAAGAGTTAGAAGAGTAGAAAATGTACTAGCAACATAATAGACCCTGTACCCTTTGAAATAAGTAACGAAGATTTTCGCTGTAAATCTAGATTTTTAAAAGATTTGCAAATAAAACAGTGGAGTTATTGTGTAAGGATTTAGTTCACAACCCACGAGGATAGTCCTCGGTTGGTCTTCGTTTTGTAATAAGAATAACATTTAGTACGGTAACAAACTTTGATACCGTAACAAACCTAGACTTTTTGGTCTTGGTTTAAACCTGGTACTAGAGTGTTTTTTTTGGAATAAGGCGGACAGTGACACAATTTTACAACGTGAACGGTAAAAGAGCGAGAATAATTTGAGGAGTGTGATTCATGGAAACAAAGTAAAGATCGCAGCGATTATAAGTATTTAACAGATTGTTACGTATTTGTTTTTAAATGTAAGTTTTGTAGGTTAGAAATTACAAACATAATAACGCTTAGTATAAAGTAACAATAACTTGAAATCCGACATGTAAAGAAACATTTGAACGTAAAGGTCATCTTTTTTTAATGATAGTGGAAGGCAAACAAGCGGGTGGATTTCCAGATGGTAAGAAATTCACGTCGCCTAGAGACATCAAAGGCAGTAACGGTGCGTTGCCAACCTAAGGTTGGGATGTTAGGCCTCGAGCAAAAGTAAGTTCACCGGTTACCTTACCATCCGAAGCGGAACACGCCAACGGCAAGCATTGGACGTTATGGCTGCAGGAATATGTAAGGTGGTGGTACCAGTCCGGGTGAGTCGCTGCGAAACTCTACCACCTAGTAGGATGTCACGGTGTCAGTGACGGTAAGCATATGCTCGCATTTTACGAGCTGTCTATCAGGAAGACAGATGGTCTTTTCTGCAAAGGAGCCCGGACCAACACGGGGCAAATATCCAAGAGCCTCTTTGCCAGGCTACTCATAAGAGCCAAAAAAGGTTACATGTGTCATCGTCAACAGGACCATTCGGGATAGAGTGTTGCGCAATAACTTGCCCGGTAGGAACCTATCGCCTTACCTGTTTCTACCTCCATAAAGACAGTGCCATTGTGCCATGTTGGTCACATTCTGGTTCGGAGCCGGTAGCCGGACTTTCACAATAGGCCTAACATCCTGGCCACAGGACGAAGACGTATCTATAACATATGTGGCGTCTATAGGACACGGCTATATCTTATCATCATGAGAGTCTTGTGTGAGTACAGAAACACAAATGCCTGCCCCATTAGGAATCGAACCCGAGTTTAGAAAGCGTGTACGCTAAGTCCTCGACTAACGAGGCCATCAAACGTTTACTTCATTCTTACTTAAAGTATTTTGCTTCAATTAATCTTGGAGACCGAGAAGATCTAAAACAAAATGAAACCATAAAGTCTACCTAACTGCAGTCCTTATATTTCCTGGATGACTTGCTTCAGACTTGTAGTCCTGTTACTTAGTGCTCCCATTTGTCTTCAATGAACAACTTCCTAGTTTATGTCCCGAGCTAAAGAAACTGGAACTACTTGAGATGAAATCTAGGTAAAAAGATTGGAAAATTTTCGAAAGTGTAAGTGAAATTTTTCAAAAACATAAGTGAAAATTTCCAAAAATACTCGTATAAGTAAAGTTTTTCAAAAATGTGACCATTTTGTTTTCAAATCAGTTCGAATTAATGTTTGTTGCGCTATTACTTGTTTAGTAATAAACAGATAATATTTATTTTTTTGGAAAGGCGAACATGATTCCGAGGTAGTCCCCTATTAATTGAATCACGATTTACGATAAAAATATATGTTGAGATATATTTAATAATGCATCACTATTCATGTGCCTCTATGTTACGAAAACCACTTGCAGATTCTTGATGAAATTTGGATGGAACAATCTCGGAATCGTGAACTAGTTTGCAATTTTACTGCGCTTAAAATTCAAAATTTTTAATTTTTCAAATATGACCTACAACCGAACTATGAATCTCTTAATTTTTAATAAACACAAACTAATGTCTGAACTTATGCTGTTGAACAACTTTAAAATAGGGAGCGTGGAAAATGGTCATAACTGAAATGCAAAGTTGATACACTTATACGCTGTTTACTGTTTCCCAACACCACCAGCTTAGAAACTTGATTACCTCATTTATTGTTATTTTTTATTTTCACTATACTTCATACTAAATTTGTACAATTTTGATATCTGTTCTTTTTAATTATTTAAGCCCTGACGAAAAAGAGAGGATTATAAGTTTGACGTGTCTCTGTGTTTATGTTACTGTCTTTGCATTACAGCTTTATGTTGTATACAACATAAATTTGCATCATTAACTTCTTTGGCTACTTTTATTTTTAAGTGTTAGGAAATATTTTATAAAACTGTTTGTCGGCCTACCTCAATAAACCGATTTCAACAAGTAAGTCATCTATATACACAAAAATGAGTGTTTTCCTAGACTTCCCTGCCATTGCATTAACAGATCAAAACTTAGTAGTAAATAGCATCACCTCAGAAGCGCACTTTTTCAAATACAAAAAGAATTTTTGAAATCGGTTCAGAAATGACAGAGAAATCGATTTATATATGTTAACAAAATACGAGTACGTAACTCAAACATATAACCTTCTCCTTTTCCAAAGTCGGTAGAAACAGGTGAAACCTGGTAGAATTATTTAGGTATTTTTGAAACCCCGACGGAAAGAGGCGTTATAAGTTGGAAGAGTCTGTGTGTGTGTCTTAAATTGTTTTTAGCTACGTAAAGCGTAGGTTTTGTCACTGACAAATTATCTTGTGTTATTTAGTTTATTGATAATTTTATTGTTATTTAAGTAAGGAAAATGAAACTAAGTTGTATTTACAAGGACTTAAAGGAAGATTTTATACGCGTCTCATTATTGATTTTTCAAAATTTATGTAGCGCTTTATTGCAGTTGTGTGTTTGTTTTACGACGGTCAAGGAAAGTATAGTAATAAAAGGCACACATCTGTGAAATCGTCACATCTGTGGCTGGGGAAATGGGAACGTTA
>NJDC01002516.1:270017-298204 GCA_002245475.1 Calephelis virginiensis
GACAATAAAGAACAGAAGGCTAGTGTGGAAGCAGAAATATCGCAAACAATTTCTGAATTAGCAGAAGGCTACCAGTGATAAAACTGTTGTAAGTGAAAAAAGTAAGTGTCTTCACGCCCAAATCCCCGAAAGGGTAGGCAGAGGCCAAGCAAAAGCAAGCCAAAAA
Organism: Calephelis virginiensis; assembly: GCA_002245475.1. Lineage (NCBI taxonomy): Eukaryota > Metazoa > Arthropoda > Insecta > Lepidoptera > Riodinidae > Calephelis > Calephelis virginiensis. The sequence goes on from NJDC01002516.1 coordinate 270,184, forward strand.
AAGATTTTGCTCTAAGCGAAAATTGTAAGTGTTTGGTTGACTGAAGTCGGTATTAATGTAATTATCTATATTTATCGTTCATTACAGTTTTTTTCAATCTAGCTAGACGATTTCGGCAGACGTCTATTGTCAGCAATTGCAAGCCGTCATGGAAAAGGTAATTGAGGCTGGTCGCTCTACGCCACTGCTGCTTCATGACAATGCCAGATCACATACTGCGCAATAGACGACTTCCAAATTAGAAAAGCACTGAAGTTATGGCGGCAAGAATAGGTAAGGCGGTGCTCCTATGCTCCCCTTTTACGAGCTGCCTGGCAAGAAGGCAGATGGTCTATTCTGCCCGGATCAACATGGGGAAATTTAATTGTAGTGGTTGCATTGGGATGCAAATTCTACAGGCAACAACAAAAAACAAATTTGAAATCACAAATAATACGATAGAAAAAATATCAAAGATCAATTTTAAAACTGAATTGAGGAATATAAAATGAATACATAAAGTATTTATAATATATACGTATATAAATTTACCAAGAAACATTTGTTATTATAAAAAGTAGCTGTTCTGACGGGCATCGTTTCACTCGTTCAGTTTGTATGGGAAAAATAAACTGATTGTTTTCGTAGTTTTCTCGCGAACGAACAGAATAAAATGTATTTTCTGTCCGTCTACTGGTTCTCAGCTACCTCCCCATCAATTTGCAACCAAATTGGTGTAGCCGTTCTTGAGTTATAAATAGTGTAACACGACTTTTTTATGCATATCGATAGTCAAAGAATACAAGGTATTTATTGTATTTCGACGAAAGCTTCTAAAAAGCTTCCTCTTGAAAAATAGCCGTAGTTCATCTGTAGGTTAAAAACGTATTCCAGCTCGAATTTCTCGATTTATTTGACTTCAATCGCGTCTGCAGTCAACACGAACCCGTTTTAAATTAGTAAATCGTCGAATATCGTAATAGACAAACTTTCGCATTCAAAACGGATAGAATTAAAGCCAGATTAAGATGACCGGTACTTTCAAATGTTTCTTAACATTACGGATTTCTAGTTAATTGGTCAGTTTATACTGAGATTTTTATAATTTCTAAACTACAAAACTTATGATTTGGAAGAAAAGTACCAGACAATTTGTAAAGCACATAGTACAAAACAAAATCGGACTACGCGTTAATGAATTATAGACAAATTTAATTTTTTTATTTTACTTCTTTCCTAGAAGAACCCTTTTAGTAATCGGGGTGTTTTTACATAACTTTAAACATCTGAACCGATTGGATTGAAATTTAATATGGATACCTATTTCAATGGTTTTTTTAATGGTTTGTAAATTCAATTCGAACCGGTAAGTAGAGCTGCTTTCGATATATTTTCTACACTAACGTTTGAAAGAGGAAAGATTTAAATTTAATAAGCCGTGGCCATGCTTCGGTATCGAAGCGAAACAAAGCTTGAGCGTGGCGTAGATGCTACAACCGGAAGCTGGGTTGATTTTCGGTGTTTCGGTTTTGAGTGACCTGATTAAACAAACATTTCAACCTTTGTTGCAGGCGGGTTTTATCTAAATCCGTCTGAAGGCAAACCCATGGAATTAGCAAAATAAGAGTTTAGTATGTAATTGTAATCGATTTTCATAAAGTAACGCCTGATTGAATAAACCACAAAAAACAAATAGCCAATTGAATATATCAATCCAATCATGCTGTATTTATTGCGTTAATATATGCTAATAACAAAACAAGGCGATTGTGATTCTTTAATATATTAAGAAATGTAATAGATAGAAAGGTGATTAAGAAGTAAATATAATTGATTTAAAATACATTAACGAAATTGTGTAAACAGTAGTACTTATTAAAATTGTTTAACTTTGCTAAATATAGGATGTTCTATATATTAAAATAACACTTGCGGTAGAGTGTTGTAAATATAAAGTATCTTCACGCCTGTATTCCTGAAGACGAAGGCAATCAAGTACAATTAGGGCATCTACGACTAGCCGAAGACACTAGGTCTCACAAGTTTGGTCAAATAGGTTGCAAGCCTCTAAACAACCAGGCATATTTCCAATCCTAGACAACGTTGTGTTTATAAAAAACCAGCAACCACCCACTTAAAACCACCACTAAACACGACTAAAACCACCAGATTGAAATGTTCTCTATATTTCTTTACATTCTTGTTTTCTGAGTGTTATTTTTTCTTTAATTTTTGAAATAAAAAACTTTTTGGCTTAAAAAAATACGGGACGGTTTGTAAAGCAAACAAACACCAAAATACTATAAATAAAATCGGGCTACGCATTAATGATTTGTAGCCTAATTTACATTTTAACTTTTACCGCTCACTCATGGGAACACCCTTTAGTAAACGGGATATAGCGTAAGTAGCCTCTAAACTTCCTCGATATATGAAAATATACTGAATGCACTCTTCTACAGGTTTATTATATGTACATACTCGTCTTTGAGAGTTCTTAAATTTTAAAATTCAAAAAAAATCAAAATTCAGAATTCTCTTTATCTCACGTTAACCTACAAGAGGCACTTGTGACGCGTCTATGTAACATTAAATCTACCATCGGATCGGAACGCGGCCTCACACTGAGAATATACGGCAAGAAACTCAGCGGGCTTATCTTTTTTTCCTTATTTTAAAGTATGTATGCAATAATCAATCTGATAATTCACTATAATTATAAAAGATTGGCATGAGGAGCAATTAATCGCAAGCGTTCTTATCAGCTCATTAAGCGTACACTGTATGAAGTACAAACTAAGTATCGTTTAGGTGCATATGTTTTTACTTAAGTTTATATCCATTGATCATTTTTTGAAAAACATAATAAAGTTATATGGCTAAGGATCGATACGTGTTTTTCCGTAAAACATACCAACAACAGTTTATTCCATTATAAGCATATCCAAATACGTTAGGTATAAATATCCCTAGACAAGTTATATAAATTGAATGTAACCCCAAAGTAAGCAAATTGTATGCTTGTGTTATGAGTATTAGTCAACGATTCTAATACATATAAATACTTAAATACATACCAAAATAAATTTAAGCTTCATAAACACCCAGACCCGAAAATGCAGACATCACAAAAGCGCCTATGACGAGACCGTGAAGTTGGTAACACTATTAATTTATTTATTTTAAAAATGATAACACTAATGATAACGTTATTCCATATTCCGATCATCAATCAGAAGATGGAAACAAATTTTTCACCAAGGTCACCATTGTGGAAGGCGTGATTACAACCGTCTGGATGGTGCTTAACCATTACCTCCCCTTGTGTCACGCACGTGTTCATCGCTAGCAGATTTGCGAGTATTATACTGGAAACACACCATTAACGTATTTGGTGTCTGAGCGATGTGTGTTTCTACCCATTTGTTTGTTTTCCAGTCAAAAAAGAAACACTCCAACCAAAAAAAACACCATGTACATATATACATATTGCATATTTTAGAAAAAATATGATAATACTGTACTTATAAAAACGAAATTTGTTTTATTAATCCTTTTCTAGTTACATTGTAACCTACCGCACATTTGAAAAAAATGATTTTTTTTATTATTTGTGTCACAGTGCTAGCTTTTGTTGTGCTTGGTCGTACTCAACCTACAAAACCCCAGTATAATCTAAGCGATGCTCCAAAATTATTTGAAAGTTTCATAGATGAATACAATAAAGTTTACAAAAGTTTGGAAGATGTGATGCTTCATTATACATATTTTGTGAAAAATCTGTTATACGTAAACAAATTGAATTCAGATCCTTATGAACTTGGTACATTTGATATAAATGTGTTTTCAGATATGACACCCGAAGATCACAAAAACATGTACGGGCTTTACGAAACATGTAAGTATCAGGGCTACTTATAGAGGACAGACCAAATTTTAATCTAAGCAACTAGCTTTTACGGCGAACTTTGGTCTACACATTCTCGTTGCATGTTGTTTTTCATAGTTTCCGAGCAATTGAACGGATTGAAAAGTGTCCTATGTCTCCTGATTTTAAGCCACCTCCCTATTAACTTTTAAACTAAATCGGTTTCTGTTCTTTTAAATAGTGCTAACACGACTTTCTTTTATTTACATAGATTCAAAGCTAAAAGAATAAAGCGTTTTAAATATTACTGTTAAATCTAAATATTTTTTTTTTATAAACATGCGTATGAAATAGTCCGCAAAAATACTTTACTTGTTGTCACGCTAGATCGTACCTATAACGAATCATGATAATATTGTCAGCCTTGCGCATGCAATCGCGGTCGGCGGGAATCAGTTGAATGTTTCGTTTAAGCTATAACCATGTATCTTGTATTTTGCTTCGGAAAAAAAATGTAATTTGAATTTTTTTATTTTAATTAATTTATAAATTAAAAGTATCATAGGTTTTGAACCGGTTAAAATTTGGCTGGTCCTTCAAATGTAACCCTATATATTATACTCTAGCTTTCGCCCGCGTTTCTTTTACATCTTTAATAAGGTGGACTGATGAATGCCTTTCTTTCCGGTTTTTATTTGTTTTAAATGAAATATAACTTCAACTTTTAAAACATCAATCCGTGAGGTCAACTATATGTGCATATTTGTCAACTTTGACAGTTTGCTTTATATAGAAATGTAAATAAAATAATTTCTGTATGATATTATATTCTAAAAAATGCAAATAAAAAAAAGTGTTTGGGATATTGGGATGACGAATAGGGCCACGTTATCTATCTTCTACCTGTCGTAAGAGGGGCAGAGGCAACTAAAAGGGGACTGTGGCTGTAAGTCAAATGATCCGGGGGTCAGTTGGCTTAAAAAGCAGCCCGGGATCTGAGGTAATATAGCATGCATGCAAGACATGCTGGTCTTCTTAGAGGATGAGCCTGCGGGCAGGTGTGAGGGTGATAGTGGTGCGTTCTTCAGAGATACAACAACCATTCGATACGCACAGAGGATGGTTACCGAGTGGCTTTAGCGAGTAGGAGTTGGGCATATCACAACTTCTCCCGAAAACGGTTGGGTATCCATGAGGATTTCCAGTCGTTAAAAAAAGGTATAAATATATTTTTTCCAATCACATTGCCCGAGATCGGATATATTCTGGTTGGCGAATTAGTATTTTCAAGTCGTGGATGTTCTGGTTGTACTTCTACCTATATATTCATGAATATGGCCTTAAATATACTTTTACGTCAAGTTAACGTATAAACACAACAGTGACGTGAGTAAACGGTTCTTATAATTAAGTAGCTAAACCTCAAATAAAATAAAACTATAAAAAAATTCAAATCCAAAAACACATATTTTCATATAGACACAACAAAGTGAAATAAAATTTTAGAATTTTCGACATGTGCCTTCCTGCCAGGCAGCTCGTAAAAGGCAAGCATAGCCTTAACGTCACTAACACCGTGACATCCTACTAGGTGGTAGGTTTCGCTGCAACTTGCCCGGATTTATAGCACCGCCTTTCCTATTCCTGCCGCCATAACATCAGTGCTCGCCGTTGATGTGTTCCAGTTTGGAGGGTAAGGTAGCCGGTAAACTTATATTTGCTCGAGGCCTAATATTCTAGCCTCAGCTTGGCAACGCACCATTACCACCTAGACGACGTGAATTTCTTTCCACCAGGAAATTCGTCTGCTTGTGTGCCTTTCCATATGATAAAAAAATGTTGCAATAAAATTGAAAAATAATTCACCAACTATTTTCTCTACAGCTATAAAAAAAAATAAGCCTTAAAGAAAAATTTTGAGAAAACTTGTAAACGAAAATTAAATGCTCTACAAACGGTTTTCTGTTTTATTTTAACATGATAGTTATTATTGACAAAAATGACATTGAAAAAATGACAATTGCCCTTTGAAATATGTTTTTTTATAATATTGGAAGGCAAACGAGCAGACGGATTTCCTGATGGTAAGAAATTCACGCCGCCTGAAGACACCAAAGGTGATAGTGATGCGTTGCCAACCTGAGGCTGGGATATTAGGCTTCAAGCAAAAGTAAATTTACCGGCTACCTTATGCTCCAAACCGGAACACGTCTACGGCAAGCACTGACGTAATGGTGGCAGGAATAGGTAAGACGTTAGTACCAATCTGGGTGAGTAGCTGTGAAACTCTATTACCTAGTAACCTTTCACGATGTTAGTGACGGTCAACCTATGCACGCCTTTTATGAGCTGCCTGGCAGGAAGGCAGATGGTCTAATCTGCAAAGAAGCCCGGACCAACACGGAAAAAAGGAGAGGAGAAAAAGAGACGTAGCCAGGACGGATGTAAGAGTTAAGTAGACGATTTACTTGCAAAAACAAACGAAATGTTGTCTATTGGTAGTGCACCCTGCATAATATAGAAAGGAGAGCATGTCCAGGGAATAGTATGTGTAGAGCGCTGGATAAGCAATACCGAAGTCGGGTTTAAGTCCGGGTGGCAGACTCGCTTTTGCATAGCTCTGTGCTTATACTAACGTTAATTTATGGAAGAGAGTCCTTTGTGCTAGGTATGTCAGAAAAAGTATGAAAGTAGGATAAAGTAGTCTAAAAGAGAGCGCAAATAAAGAGCATATTCTATTAGTTTGATCATGTGGAAAAAATGGCAAATAAGAGATTGAAAAATCGATATACAACGCGTTATGCAAATGTGAATGGATGTACTGGGGGGAGATATTGGTGTTATTCCAATTTCCATCATTAAATTAGTCGGGCTTCATCCGAAGTTTGCCACAAGAGTTTCCAAAACTGACGTGTTTGTACAAAATAGTTATGAATATGGAGGAAACTAGGCAGATCTGCAAGGATTGTGAAACTTGGAACTATGTAAATGGTAAGACTACCTCCTTTACATCTCCAAATTGCAACATCCAGCTTAGCCTGATAACACCATTCTGGCAAGAAATAAGCGCAATAACTGTTTCTGACTTCCTTTTTTCATACAGAAACAGCTCTATTATCAATTTTAACTACAGACGAGCAAGTAAGAAAGTAAGTGTGTTCATGTCCATATAATCGACGAGATAGAATAGGTGCAACCAGATCAAGCACAATTAGCCGAAAATACTTAGTTCCAAGAGGCACACATTTTTACTTACACGAAAATGTATACACTGCCTAGAAATCTGGCCAATTTTTACAAAAAGAAAACAGAATCTGTTTGTTTTTTTGCCGAATAATCGCGTAACGAGCATACAAAAAATAACATACAGCCAAATTAATAACACGAACCTGTTTCAAGTCAGTAAAAATTATTGAAAAGACGAGAGGAGACCATATGGGTCCCGCTTCGAAAAAGTTATCATATGTCATGTAATATCAACTCTTCAGGGTCTAATTCTACATGTTCAAACCAGCCCTAATTAGGTCTAAATGTATGGCTTGGCTGTTTTGCTACGGTTACGTAGACATTGGCTGTCTTATTAATAAACGCGGCGTAAATTACTCCAAGGTTTAACCATGAATTGTAGTCCTTATTACAATGTGAAACAGACTATAATATAAACTTAATTTTATTCCGACCTCAATACATGTTAATTAATAAGACGGTAGAAGTAAAATATACTTACAGTTCATTACTTTACCATATGTGGACAAAGTCACAAATCATAAAGACTTATGTAAAAGTAGGCAAAGTTATGCAATATTGCGCAATTTTTTTAAGCTCCACGGCTTTTTAACCCAAAGTTGAACTTAGTTTTAACAGAGCAGAGGCTCTTTTACAAAATTGACCCTGTGTCATTTGAAACTAAATTATTCAAATTATCGGCCCGTGGAAGTTTAATATTTTTAGCAATGAGCAATAAGATCAAGTTTTTGAACGGTTTCTCGAAAATCGCTCAAAATGGTACATCAAAAATAATACTAAAAGTCAGAAAATGTTTAAAAAAATATGGGAAATTGACTCAGTGTTTCTAGAAGCTTGGCTCTATAAAGCGTTTGAAAATTTTTGAGAGTGCAAGCCTTAAAATCTCTTCTTAACAACATTTTATATGAAAATGATTTTGATAGGATGTTTTTTTCTGAATTTGTACTATTTGTTAAAAATAGTATCTGTTAGCTAAACAAGTTATTTTCATTGATTGTGATATTAGAATACTGAGGATCATTATCTTAGTTGTTTATATTACGAGTGACAATGATATTTTCGGTTAAAATTCAGTAAAACGCAAAAACCCTTCGATTTTATTATTATGTACATAAATGTATGCTCGACTTCCCCATACTTTAGACCCAGACTTTGTGGCTTGGTTAGTATCTATAAAAAAATACATAATTATTAGTAAATCTTCGTCTATCTGATATATAAAAATAAATGGCTGTTCGTTAGTCTCGCTAAAATTTGAAAACAGCTGGACCGATTTAATTTTGTTCTGAATTATTTGTGAAGTACAGGGAAGGTTTAAAAGATAAGAAAAAGGAAACAAGGAAAACCATTTTGAGTTTTCCTATGCAAATAGAACGGTTGGAAAGAAGTTCGCCGGGACAGCTAGAACTAGAACAAAAACAAATTTCACGGCACACAAAGGACGTAGAAATCGATTGAAACACATAAACAATATAAGAGTCGAAAACATAACTTCTTCTCTTACCTAATTCGGTTAAAATATGTACAATTTATCTAACAAACCAAAATCGATTAGGTTCAAGTCATCGTGCTATATACGTAAGCATGAGGATCTTAAGCAATTAAGTATTTTTCAAAAACATATTATTTTTTAAAACGTCAGATTCCTCGGAATCCATTTACTTGCCTTTAAAAATGAATGAAACATATTCCTTAAACAAATTACGCAAATTGATTTAGATAAGTGTTACACAGCGATAATAATACATAGAAATATTTAATTTGTTACACAAATAAATGACCCAGACCTGAAACACAGACATCAAAATGTTAGTTACAAAAATGTCTGCCTCCATCGGGAATCGAACCCGAGCCTTTTTGTTGGTCGGCGGGGAGGTCGTAGTTGCTAACGAGGCAGTCAAAATTCCAAAAAAATTTTAATTTCCATTTTCAATTGACAAATGAATTTATGAAGTTGCATTTTTAAGGTTCTTTTTTTTTGATAGTCTCAACATTAACGCCGTACTTCAAAAACCTTATCGCCTCTGTGGTTTAGCGGTCCAGGGGTGTTAGACTTGACTTCATGAATCCCGGGTTCGATTCCCGGGTCGGGCAACAAAAACAAAATGTGATTTTCCCAATTTTCTAATGACAAAATGTTGTCCGGGATTGGATCTATGCCCGGTTGGCGATAGGCTTGCCATCTATCACATTGTGGGACTTAGTGTCTTCGGCTAGTCGTGGATGCCCTGGTTGTGCCTCTGCCTACCTCTTCGAGGAGGTGGACGCAAAAGATACTTTTTTGCAATTAAACATTTCCCATATAAGAAAAATTCATAGTCGCAATATGGTATGACTAAATGTTAGCTAACTATAACTGATGCTAGTAGGAAAGTAATTTGTAGGCAAACCCAATTGATTTGAAATGCATAAACAAAGTAATGTTGATAATATTACTAAGCAAATATTAATGAAAGGCGTAAAAAAAAGGTTCATACAGGTTGTTCATATATGTGGGTCTATTTTTGTTTTATTTATGTTAATTAGATAATAATAATAATAATAATAATATAATAAAAGTATTATTCCTAGCTCCACCGACCTACCGCGAGGCTCAGGTTCGATACCCGACGGGCAGGCATATGTGCGATGTTTCTTTATGATATTGCAAGGCAAACAAGCAGACAGATTTCCTGGAAAGAAATTCACGCCGCCTAGAGACACCAAGGTAGTAATGGTGCATTGCCAACCTGAGGCTGGGATGTTAGGCCTCGAGCAAAAGTAAATGTACCAGCTACCTTATCTTCCTAACCGGAACACGTTAAGTGCTGACGTTATAGCGGCAGGAATAGATAAGGCGATGATACCAATTTGGGCGAGTAAACCAAGTAAATGTCTGCACTTTCTGAGTGTTTATTAAATTTATTGTGGTATCTATTTAAGTACATCTATGTATAATAATCGTTATAGAACATCCATAACATAAGCTGGAATTTGCTATCTTTGGTGTTAGATTTAATTTGTGTAACTTTTTCTCCGATTTGGTCCGGGCTCCTTTGCAGAATAGACCATCTGTCTTCCTGTCAGGCAGCTCGTTAAAGGTGAGAACAGGCTTACCGTCACTAACACCGTGACATCTCACTAGATGGCAGAGTTTTGCATCGACTCGCCCGGATTGGTATCACCGCCTTGCCTATACCTGCCGTTATAAAGTCAGTGCTTGCCGTTGTCGTGTTCCGGTCCGATGAAAAATGCAATGCATCATTACCACCTGTGATGTTTATAGGCGGCTTGAACTTCTTGCTATCAGGAAACTTGCCCGCTTGTTTGTCTTATAATATCATTAAAAAAACATTGTTTTCCTTTTTATTGTCTCATAGTACTAGTAGTGAGTTTGTAATGAAAATAGGTAATGTTTTATACCAACATCGTTACAATAAAAAGGCATTTTTACCCACCTCCGCGACCAGAACACGGATATAGGAAGAGCTCGGGAAACAATATAAATTGTCACGTTCTTTACATGTGGCAACCCTACCTAAAGTTCCCACCTCCGCGACCAGATCACAAATAAAGTCCGAACACGGGAAACAAAACCACTTGTTACGTCCTTCGTCAACTTTGTCGAAGCACTCACCACAGAGAAAACCAAATCGCACTCGACGTACGTTTCGCCTCTACACCGAGGCATCCTCAGAAATTCGACCGTACCGTACAAACGACGACACACGAGTGACTTGCCGCCGCCTCGATTGCGCCTTATATGGACCAAACCCCCCAATATAAATTATTCGTAGCCGCTTCACGAATCGATTGTGGAATTCTGTGCAACTCGATTGCTGCTAAAAATTCGTAATAATAGGATATTCGATATATTTATTTGTTCATTCAACAATGTTCTGGACACATTATTGTGTTTTATTATTTCTAATTGTTCTAAAATATTTAGCCTAATTCCTTTTTCACAAGCATGAATTATTTCGAAGGAGTGATCACTAGCCAAATTGTGACCAGCTTCCAAAAGATGTTTTGCAAAATAGGATTTATCGAATTTTGTTTCTGAACGCCGCTATATGTTCTTTGATGTTATGTTTGAAAACTCCGATTTGTTTGACCTAGGTATGTTCCGTTACATTCAGAACACTGAAGCCTAAAAATACCTGACTTATCTTTATTGTCTAATTTATTCTTACCTTTACAATTTTTTCTCAACGGATTACGTGTTTTACAAGCAACGTGTATATGATTGAACTTTAGAGAGCTTTTAATTTTTTCGGAAATTTGTCCCTCGTAAGTGAAACTAGATTTGTACCTTACAGTATTTTCTGGCTGCACGGCATAAAGTAATCGTAACATTGATTTCTTCGTTTTATTTTTAATTAAACTATTAACGATGTTGCTATTATAACCGTTTGCTTACGCCATCTGACAAATTATGCTCCTTTTTCTAGTTTTCCTGACTTAAAGGGATAGATAGAAGTCTATGTACGTAGCTATTGAACGCAGACATTTTCTGTTGCCAAGGATGCCACGATGACGCAGGAATAGTCGTATCAGTATAAGTTGGCTTACGGAAGATCTCAAACTGGTGCCTATTATCAACCCTAGTTATGGTAAGATCGAGAAAATTTAACGAATTTTCTTCTTCGATCTCTAATTTAAATTTTGGGGTGTTTCTTATCTAGATTGTTAACGAAAACGTCCAGTTGTCTTTCTGTACCAGTCCAACATATGATTATATCGTCCACGTATCTGTAATAATATAATATATGATTTTCAGGGTGCGTTTATAGGTGCGTTGCTATTCTGTGGCTTCTTGTGCAAGTGTACTGGATATCCTATTCTCAAGACCGGAAGAAGACAGAGTCATTATGGCAGCTGTATTAGATAAGGCGGTGGACTCTTATTGGTCAAGTTTTCGTACAGCACTCAACCTTCAGTGATCTTGTCAATAATTACCTATATTTTAACCTGTGCTCCACTCTTAAGAGTTGCCTGAGAGATATGTAAAATTCTACTCAGCGGAACCGGACCAACACAGGAAACCAGAAGGTTTGAGCAACAGGTACACAACTATAAATCTTCAGGAAATCGTTTTGTTTTTCTCGCAATACTAGCTTGTAAGTTAATCTGACTCCAAAATAATAAAATTTTATGCTTATCTTACATGTTTTAGCAAATGATACCAATGCGAAGAACACCAAAGTAATGAAATTAGATAGAGATGTAGCCAGAACTGATGTAAGAATTTTGGTAGATGATTGAATGAAACTGGAATGATTGAATGAAATGATATATCTTGGATGCTCTTTTATCAAGCATCTGGAAGGTACTTGGCGTTTGCATGGAATAATGTGTATGAAGCATTAAAATCGCTTTGCATAATTCTGTAGTGATTTCTACTATACTTTATGGAAGCGAGAGCTAGGCTAGCGATGAGACGCGCGTTACCGATAAACGGTGAAGAAAGGAATTAAAAATTTCGCCACAGGACTTGAATCTTCAGGAGCTCAATTGGTTAGAACATTCGTCGCCTTGAGACAAAAAGGTACAGGTTCAAATCCTGAGTGGTGCGATTTTTTTAATTTCCTTAAAAATTTATGGAGTGTTAGGTATTTCAGAAAAAAGCGTGGAGTAGATGCTGTCCAAATGACAGCTCTAAGAAAAACCTGTGGCGTAACGCTTGCTGATCTCAGTCCAACAGCGAGATCAGAGATTATTGGAGTACAAGAAGCGATCGTGTACAATTATGAAAGGGAAAGTTCCGTTTGTTCAGTCATGTAGGAATAATGGCAGATGAAAAATCTACGAAAATGATTTACAATTCGAATGTGGATAGATGTAGGTGGATACTCCACTACGAAACTATTAGGGTGTTATCCAAAGGTCTCAAGAGTCTCCGAAATCGGCGTGTTTGTGTGACAAGAGTAATAAATGTGGAAATGCTAGGCACGATCACCGTGACACTGAGCACTCAAAACTCTCTGCCTGCCTTGTCAGGAATTTGAAATAAATATTATATGTAAGGAGGAAATCCATTTGAATTTCCTTCCTGTTTTTTTAAATAAATCTACTAATAAAAAAACACCATCTATTTGAAAGCAGTTCACATACCTTAGAAAAACTATATAATAAACGATATTTGTTCTACTTGTATTAATCAAATTTTTCTTCATTGTAGCGTATCGTTAAAAAAATGAAGTTTTTTGTTTTCACATTGCTTGCTTTCATTGTACTTACGCATGCTGAAACTGTAAAACCTCATTACAATCTAAAAGATGCTCCAAAATGATTTGAAAAATTTATACAAGATTACCAAAAATCTTACAAAGGCTTTGAGGATTTATTACTTCATTACACATATTTTGTAAACTCTTTGCTACAAATAAACGAATTAAATTCGAGGCCATATGATACCGCAACATATGACATAAATCACCTTGCGGATTTAAAACCAGAAGAGAAAAAAAAATATTTTATGTCAAAACCTAAATGTAAGTAGAATATATTTTGTAAGTTGTACCTAACCCTTTTAATTTCATCCCCTTCTTTATTCCAAACGAAAAAAAAACATTTTAAAAAATTTAACTTGTCTATATGTCTGTGTAAATCTGTTGTGTTATAATTTTTTAATTTTTGGACCGAATTTGATGCGCATTTTGTAAGTTTGACGAGATCGAGATGATTCCAAGCTACATTATTTGTATGTTTTGTTGAAAACCATTGCTTTTTAATTTTAATGTTATTTTTTTATATTTAATTAGTTGTAACAACAAAGTCTTAGAAAGGCAATGTTCCTTCATTGCCTTTCTAAGACTTTGTTGTTACAAATAAATGTTACAATTTTTCAAACAAACGTGCATAAGCTGGAACTATCTTATTAAATCCAAATCTCTGACCTTAATTTTCTACTGCTAAATCGTCATCATCATCCGCTTTCATTTACTAGGCTATTTCCTATAAAAAAAGTATACCAAAACCAAGCCTGGATCCCTGTAAAAATGACCACACTAAACTGATGTAAGGTATAAATACTACAAGATGCGCAAATAAAACATGTGCCTGTCTCTTTATAAGAATTAGTTCAAGTAGTGTGAAAGAGAAGGATGAATTCCATGTTGATTCGAATTTTTAATCAAAATCCTAAAAATTCAAATTAGGAGTTATTGGAAGATAATAAAGATAAATGTAATTTTACGAATTTAGTTTAGATATATTGGTTTAAATACATTGTATAAAAAATACTATGAGTCATGGTTTATATATTTAAATCCATAATAGCTACGAGTATAAGTTTCATATCCAAATTACGTATGTATGGGTTTATTTTGTTTTGTTGGTCGTTTGGTTGGTTATAAGTAATATAACAAATTATTTTAATAATTAACAGTGTTCATATTCTATTTCGATAGGCAATATATCGCCAATATCGATGCATAGGTATCATAGGTAGCATTATAGAAAAACTAGCGTCCACTGGTGGCTTTGCTCTTTAATAGTATATACCCTATAAACAGTATTCCTGTAAAGTTTCTTTAGAACCCGTTCAGCAGGTTGTGCTGGAAAGAGTAACAAATATCCATTCCTGCTTACAGATGTTGAGTGTACATTCTTACAAGTAACACATCTTTAACTTCTTTCTTTGGGATTGTTTTTGTTCAGCTTTGGTTACGACTTAATATAATAGGACATTTTAATTTTGTTTGCCACTTGTGTTTAGGTTAACATATGTTCAGAAATGTTAGGTACGTTTAGATATGCAACTCTAACATGTCACCTTGATGACAGCGCTTAAAACAGATGATAAAACTTATTTTAGATGCATGCTATATTTTTCAAATGAAACAAAAACAAAAGAGAAAGAACGTTTTAGATATGTCTAATTAGTCCGAATATGTCAAATCGTGATAATTTTAATCAACGTTTTCCCAGTGATAGATTTCACGTCTATAGAAATGAAGGGTACGGTTTAATTTGACAGCATTAAAAATGTTTTGCCTTTCTTTGTTACTTACTTTAAACTTAGTTCAGTGAGTACGCAACAAAATTACCACCAATATTAGAAAGATAGAAATATAATTTATGAAAGCTTCTCTAAAATAAACTTATTTTTTTTCAGCTCGTCTGGTAAGACCGTAGTAAAAAGTTTGAGAAAATTTCTTTAAACGAAAAATAAATGCAATACGTAATAACATTTTTTGTTTTATTTACTCAAATTACAAGTAATATACTTGTAATTTGAGTGGTTTATATTAACAAGTGGTTGATATTTTTATATCAAAAAGAGTCGAGTTTGAAGTTATCTCTGTTCGATTTTCAAAAGGGTTTAGACATTTGTGTGATACACATTGTATGTATTTGTTAAATTTGGTAAAGATATAATTTCATTTATTTATTTTTTTTATACAAGAGCTGGCAAACGAGCAAGTGAGTCACCTGATGGAAAGTGATCACTGCTGCCCACAGACATCCGCAACACCAGAAGTATCACAAATGCGTTGCCGACCTTTAAGGAATGAGTATGCTCTTTTCTTGAAGGTCCCTAATTCATAATTGTTCGAGAAAACCCGTCCTCGATAACTGTTTCCACAAAGGTGTTCTGCGAAGTTAAAAATGTCTTCGGAATCGCACAGTTGTAGATCGTCACGCATCAAAATGATGAGCATGATACTTTAAACTCTGTCGCAAAGTCCGAAGCCGGAAATCAGCGGCTGGAATTAAACCAACCAACTCCTCAGAACATTCTCCATGATAGATGCGGTAGAGAACATTAAGGGACCCAACATAAACAAATAAATAAATATCCCTGGACAAATCAAAAAAATTGAATCTAATCCCAAAGTAAGCACCTTATATACTTGTGTTATGGGTGTTAGTCAACGATACTAATATACATAAATACTTAAATAGACACAAGAATAAATTTAATAAACACCCAGACCCGGAAATGCAGACATTTAAATGTTCATCACACAAATGCTTCCCCCGTCGGGAAACAAAACCGAGCCTCGCGGTTGGTCGATGTAGTTAGGCGTGTAGCGTACACGCCTCGACCAACGAGGCGGTCTACGCAACGCCAAGGAATCAAGCCGATTGGTAATAGCCCAATCATTTACAATTCGAATTGCTCTACATTGAATGCGGTCAAACGGAAGGAGCTGGTACTGGGGAGCACCTGCCCAGAGTTGAGAACAGCACTCTATATGAGGCCGCATTTGCGTTTTGTATAGTTGTAAGCGATGGGTCGGCTTGAAATACTTTCTCGCTTTACTGAGCACACCAAGCTTTTTAGCCTTCTCCTCCAGATGATCACGAAATTGAATATCGCTCGAAATGTCAACGCCAAGTATACCAATGCAGGCTGTGGCAGTAAGGGAAACGCTCTCAAATCGAAGAGATGCGACGAAGGGAATCTTTTTAGCGGAAAACGCCCAAACTTTTGTCTGCTAGGGTTAAATTGCACCAGATTTATAAAAAAAAACAAATAAATATTCCTTAACAAATTACACAAATTGATCTAAGCCTTAAGTATGCAAATCATTTGCATCATTCTAATACATATAATCCAAAAAGAGGACCTCATTGGGGAAAAAATGGTATTATATTATTAAAAAACAAAAAGTAGAAATATTTTAACGGATATTGAAATAAATTTTAATAAATACCCAGACCCTTCTGTATAACAATATGCAATAAATAAATGTAATAAAAAATATGACGAATTGGGACAGCTTCAATTATTGAATTCAATAACAATGCGCTAACAAATTTATGTTTTTCTTATTCATTGTAATTTACGATATGTACTGTCAGATACAAAACTCGTTACAATTTTTAAGTGATAAGGCCTTGAGCATGAAGACGGAATCCAGAAATTCCGTAACGAAAATAACATAACACCCCCCCTCCGACCGGAGCAGCAATGATACTTTATAGTTTTGCCATCTATCGATGAATAAAAGAATTTTTATTGATTTCTTGATCACGCTTGGCTCTTTAGTTCAGCAACTAGCCTCTAGGTAGCATTGGTTGTATCGGCGTTACTGCGCATGCGTTATTCCCCTTTCGCCCCGCAATCTGGTGACTCATGCCTGCTTATGCAATAGCTTTACCGCGGCAGTCTCCGAGTCCTTTTTTTTTACATAAAATTCTCTTTGTATATCTGGTCCCTGTAATCCTTCAATCCTAATACCATACGAGTTGGTATGTGTTATGTTTACAAAATAATTATGATAGATTACTCAACAGAAGTGCGCACGCCGACTTCATCAACAACAACAAAAGCATGTGATTGACACATACTCGTATAAGTCTTAAATTAAAAAAGATATAACGATGTAAATTTTTATGATTTTTAGTTGCTTTAACATTAAGTACATAACGTGTTTACACGAATTTATTAATGTTATATACAGAATTCTGTCAATTATGTAAATCATTGGACTAAAAATTGGATTTGTACAGTTTTTATATATCTTTCTAGCGTTTATGAATTACCACTTATATTTCGTGTTTTAGGTCGTAGTTAAGTCTTAACGTTTTGTATTAAGTTCATAATGTTAAAAGTAGTGAATAGACAACTTTTTAAATGAAAGTTAATGGCATAAGAAGGCCGTATGACCTAGGAATGTTATTTGATCTAGAGCA
The DNA here is from genome assembly GCA_002245475.1 of Calephelis virginiensis. NCBI lineage: Eukaryota > Metazoa > Arthropoda > Insecta > Lepidoptera > Riodinidae > Calephelis > Calephelis virginiensis. Next base: position 287,903 of record NJDC01002516.1, read on the forward strand.
ATGAAACTTAGATATTATGTTAGGGTCTATATTTCCTTTGTAACGCGTCAGAGCTCCTCGCACGAATACAAAAACTTGTTAATTTTATTTATGCTGAAGCGGGAGACGAGGAAGTATAAATTAGGATGACGCGAAATACTTCGCCACAACTTCGCCAGTCCGAAATGGAGCGAGGTTGGATGCACAGCCTATTCTCAAAGTACGACTCTTGAGCTGGGCTATAATCTAGAATACAAATATGAATAGAATACAAATATTTAATAAAGTGTCGTATGGGGGGTGAGTCAAGGAAACTTTTAGAAATTAAGCTTGCCAAAGTATAAATATTGCTTTCAAAATCCAGGTTATCATTCGCGGTTGGACCTACAGAAGTAAATTTAGAGTATCTGGTTTATTGCAAAACCAACAAAATTAAGTGAAACCCTAGTATAAATACTAGTACAGTCGTACAGAAGACACACTCTGTAACAAAACGCAAGTTAAAAGAATGCTTACGGTCATGTAAGGCGCGCATGCAAATAAAGAAGCCTATATGGCACTAAACGTCGTTAGGATAAAAATAAATAAATAAAAGAAATAGTTGCAATTTGAGCTTAGTATATTTTATAATTTGTTGTTTCTGATCCGCCAGATTAATTTTCGACGTTAAGATTTACAAAAAAAAATACGCCTGATGTGACTAGGACTTTCGATCTGAACCTTTACCATGAGTTGGTATATATAGATTACGTTCAGTAAGTTACAAAATCTTTGGCACTTTTGGTCTAAAAATGTGTTTTTCTTAGTTACCAATAGAGGCGCTGTTCAAAGTTTTCATACAATTAATATAAAAAGACGGTAGCGAGTATATTATACTTGACAAGCCGTTAACTCATGATAAGGGCCCTGAGCCTTTACCGTGATTTGGAAAAAATTACGTTCTGTAAGTTATGTGTTAAAATCTACAACACTTTTGGTCTAAAAATACGTTTCGCTTAGTTACCAATAGAGGCGCTGTTCGAAGTTTTTATACAAATTATTTACAGAGACGGTAGCGAGTAAAGTAAATTTGACAAGCCGCTAACTCATGGTAAGGGCCCTGAGCGCTACTAACCGCTACCGCTAACTAATGGTAAACATTAGTTGGTATAGATTACGTTCGGTAAGTTATGTGTTGAAATCTATGACACTTTTGGTCTAAAACTGTGTTTCTCTTAGTTACCAATAGAGGCGCTGATCAAAGTTTTCATACAAATAATTTATAGAGGAGGTAGCGATTGGTTATGTAATTGGCAATTATGCTGATGCTTAGGTAGGTTTACATTAATTTATGATTCATTTCATGCAATCTAATTAACATGACTAATATTTGTTTTTGTTAATTGGTCCCAGAATAATAGACAATTAGGTGAAACAATCACTCAGCAATTCTATAAACTCCCCGAGATATTGCAACATCAAAGTTATATGTTTTTGCTTTCCAAAAAAAAGTGTTTTCAATTTTGACGTCATGTTCGGAGACTTTGCATTATTTATTTGATAATTTATTGCACACTAAAAGCAAAAATATACAAAATACAAAAGAAGTAAAAATGTACAAAAGACGAGCTTATCTCTAACTGCAGAAATTTCTTTCAGCCAACCTAAAAAAATGAAGCTGTGAAAATAAAATGGAAGGAACATTTGAAATGAAATTAAATGACATGTCAGATGTATTTAATAAATAGCAAATTTTTCTTGTCGGATTCTGTTAGCTACACTAGGCATGTTATTTTGAACTAATAACTAGTTACCTACCCTATTCAAATTTATTACATCGACTCTGTGCTAGTGGTCCGAGCCTTCCATGAGTTGGTATAGATTATGTTTGGTAAGTTACATGTCCAAATTTATGACACTTTTGGTCTGAAAATGTGTTTCGCTTAGTTACCAACAGAGGCGCTGTTCGAAGTTTTCATACAAACAATAAATTACAGAGACAGTAGCGAGTATTGTAAACTTGAGCAGCCGTAAACTCATGGTAAGGGCTCTGTAACTGAACGGTTAGTGGCAAAGTGGCCATTAGCTTCGTAAAATAAGAAAACCGCAGATTGAATTTAATAATAACCAAGGAAAGACAACCCCATAGTTAAATGATTTTTAATGGTCAACCACACCAGCTGTACTCTAAATTATCGTGACTATATATCCAAGTCTACTAGAATTACGCAAATCGGGCTAAAATATTGCTTGTCGGTCCTTCAGTTTTTCCGGTGATAAAGAACTATGCAAACTTGTCCGGATTGGTACCATCGTCTTACCTACTTCTGCTACCATAGTGTTAGTGTTCGCCGTTGGTGTGCTTCCTAGTGCAGGGTAGGGTAGCCGAAAATACCTGTAATTATGCTTTCATTACATCTATCTCTCATATTTGATCGATTTTGGTAAAACGATGATTAAAAATTTTAAGTTGGACTATATTTATTAAGTAACGAAAACCCAATCAAATCGGTTTAGCAGTTTTACCGTGACGCGGCAACAACCGAACACCTAAATAAAAAATATTCTGTGTTAGCTTCAGAGCCGACTGCAACATCTCTTATCATGATTTTCCTCAAATTTAAAAATCCAACGCTTTAAACCACAACGTCCAAAATACAAACATTTTTTTTAGTTTTTTATGTATCCCAGCGTTGCATCGATGTACCCACCAACTCAAATTTTCAACATACTGAAAAATTCGAATTTAACTAGAAGATTCATTTATCGTACCATCAATGAGGACTCAAGTTTGGAAGTCAGAAAAAGAAGCGGTCGCCCTCGCTCTGTTATTACACCAGCCGTTATAAAAGCTGTGAAAGCGTGAATTCAAAGAAATGCCATCCGCAAGTAGAAACTTAAACAAGGTTTAGCAGAAAAACAGGACATCGCTTGGATGCGCGCCTCATGGTCACTAGACTGCAGAGATCCCGCGTTTTGTTGAAACAGTACGTAGGAAAAAGCACCGTTAAATTATTTTTTCAGACGAAACATTTTTTACTGTGGAGGAGAGCTACCAGAAACAAACTTCTTACCACTGCTGTGGTAAGAAGTGCGCCCACAGCAGTGACGAAGCAAACTACCGTATTCCGCGTTTCTGGGAAGGCTATTAATGTTTGGCTAGGCTCAGTCATGGTTTGGTTTTTTTTAATAAGTAACGTGTTGCCAAGCTCGCGGTTTTTACAACTTCACCGGGTTTTGTGGGCCGAGCAGAGTACTCAGCCCGAGACATCGTTATTTAGATGGATTGGACTGTTCCCTACAACGCCAGCAACAAGGGCTGTCTCCCATGAGACCGTGCCTCGACTTGGTGCTGCATTCTGGTTACTGGGTGGACTTGATGAAGGAGTAGTGGCATATTTAAGGCCCGTATTGAAAATCGCGGGGCTCGTTTTAAGTAAACGTAATTAGCATAAAATGTCACGTTTTATTCAGTTCATTTTGATAAATAAATGATTATTTTAAAAACAAATAGGTGATTATTATTTAAGAATAAACATGTGAATAAACATAAACGAACTTATGACCCGACTAAGTATACTGCAACCGCAAGTAAATATCGTTAGTATATAATCTACCTCGCAAGATTGTACACTGCTTAGGAAAATAGTGAATTGTACCAAATCATATAAAGTTTAATGTATTGTTTTTCAATAAATTAAAATTTGTCCATGGCACACCGTCAAATTGCAAACTATCATCAAACATTGAAGCGACGAAACGAACCTAGTAATCGAATCTTTGTGTCGTGCGTTGCTGCTATTATAGACTGACATTCATTAACTGGCAAAGATAAGTAAACGATATTCATTTCTCTTTTTTGTTAATCAGTAACAATGAGAAATATTTTTAAACGTGATTTAAATAAACGCCCTAGTAATATTATACTATTGTTACATGAAATGGCTTACTCTGTGGAGAAGATAAGTTTACATGCTGTACAAAATTATATTTATTCCTCGTATTTACACAATGTTTTTCACAATTTATTTTAAACAGTCTGACATTCCTGTGAAAACATATGGAATTTACAAATATACATTGGAATGTTAACTTTAAAATTTTAATTTCTTTGCATGTTTGCTATCAGTGATACTCTAGGACCTAAGTTACAAATTGTCCTTAGGGCTTTCTTTTCAAGTATAGTACTAGCTCCATCCACGAAGAATTCCATAAGACATGGCGTTGTGAAAGTAATTAAACTAAACAACAAGCAATATCATCATCGGTTTTTCGATTTCAATTCATAAATCATCAACAAAACAAAAATTAAGTGTTTGCCTGGGACCACATCTTCAAAACCAGAATTGGTGGTAATGACATCACCTTAGTAGTATGATCATTTAAATAAATAAGTATTTTTAATTTGAAAAATCGGTTGTGATATGACAGAACATCTAATAACATACAAAAAAAATAAAGGAGTATTCACATGACCATTCCTTTTTTCGAAATCGGTTTGAAAAAAACGTGACAATCTGTAAATCACAAACTAAAATTATAAAGTTAGTGTAATAAATCGAGCTGTGTGTTAATGAGTAATTGCCCAATTTAAGTTTTTACCACGGGATTTTAGTGAAACAAATAAGAAGTATCTAATAACATTCATTGGGGCACAAAGTGACAATTAGTAAAATTTGGTTATGATTGGATCAGTGTATTCGGCGTGAATCGTGGTTATGATATAGACAGCAAAAAAGAAACTTGACGTAAGTATCCCCCAAAATGTAGGCAGAAACACAATCCGGGCACCAACGACTAGCTGAAAACAGTAAGTCCTTCAATATAGTAGGTGAAAAATCTATTGCTACCGGGCACATAATATTTGCAATATAAAAACAACGTTGTCCGGGGTGACAACGTTGTTTTTTATTAGAAAATCGAAAAATACACAAACATACAGACAAAAAAAAATCTAGAAATTATAAAGGTGTTTTCTGTTGCCTCTTTTTAGTCGACTGTACCTCTTTTTTTAAATATCTCCTATGTACAGAATTCAAATGTCTATAGTCTTATTGAATGTAGAGATAAATAAAATTTTTGCGCCCATATCCCCGAATAGATAACTAGAGACACAACCAGGGCACCAACGACTAGCCGAAGACACTAAGTCCCACATTATGATAGGTGACAAGCCCATCGCCAACCAGGCACATATCCAATCTTGGGAAACGTTATTTTTATAAGAAAGTTTCAAATATACATTTTCTAGGTTTTGTGTGGCCCGATCCGGAGTTCGATCCCGGGACCTCAAGACGCTAAGTGCTACGCCGGACCGCTAGCCCACAAATGCGATTATATAGATATAAATATACATATTTATTTAAAAAAAAACAGTAAACTAAAAGTAATCGGAATGCTTAACTTTATAAATACAGAAAAGAAATACGAAATTATGCTTATTCTACTTTAGTGGACATCCTGTAGATAACTGTGCGCATAAACTTCAGTAATTAATGACTAAAACTAGTATATAATAAGAGTTTGGTTCGTCCTACCACATTCGCCGTTTGTTGCGGTTAAAGTTCTCGTTAAAAATGAAGGCTGTGGTTGGCACCATTTTACTTGGCTTAGCCGCTATTGCGATTGGTCATAAACCTCATTATGATTTGGACGAAGCCCCACAGTTATTTGAAAAATTTATGAAAGATTACAATAGAGTATATAAAGATGAAACAGATAAGCAATTACATTATAAGGCTTTCGTAGAATTTTTGAAAAAAGTCAACAAGTATGCCGATGAATCATATGATATAAATCAATTTTCGGACTACACCCCAGAAGAATTGAAGAAGCTTAACGGATTTATACCTCGTAAGTACGTTTAGTAACTAGATTTTAGGAAAATTACACAAAGAAATGATTGTATTTTAATTTGAAAGACTCATTAACAAAGTGTATACGGTAGCGATAAGATATTAAAAAAAACGTTGAATTATGGGAAAAAAATTGTTAGAGATTTCCGTTTTCTCATTCATCTCAGATGCTGTTATAATTACCTATTTCTGCCGCCAAAATGACTGTGTCATGTTCCGGTCCGGAGAGAAGGGTAGTCGGCAGACTTGCTTAAAGGCCTAACATCCCAGCTGCAGGACAGTGACACACCTGTAACATCTAATGTGTCTTAGGCCACGGTCGTCTCTTACCATCATGAGACTCGTGTGATTGCTGACCTCTCGCATAAAAACTGTTACATTAAACGCTATACGCAAGTGGTGTCACACAGGAGTTTTGGTCCGGAGATTAGCGTGCAAGTTGACCTATCCGAAGTATCATATGCTTGTTCACTATCTTATTCCATAAAAAGAATGAAGTAAAGTATCTTCAACACCATATCCCCGAAAATGTAGGCAAAGCTGCAACCAAGCAAATATACTTAGTTCCACAATGTGATAAGTGGCCAACGTATCGCTTACCGGGCACTTACCCAATACTGGACTACGTTGCCTTCATTAGAAAACGAATCTATTCTATACTAATCACATATTTTTTTCATTACCCGACCCGAGAATCGAATCTGGAACCTCGTGGAGATATGACCGACATCTTACCTCTAGAACACAGAGACGATTATATTATAAAAAATGTTACTAATCTGAAATAAAATTTGCTTTCAGCCCTTAAAAAAAATTAGCAATGAAGAACGAAGAAACAGAACATGACCATATTAAAAGTATTATTAACACTGCTACGAATCTGTATTTTACATTTACGAAATTGTATGTTAAAAAAATGTGACTTATCAGGCTGTGGCTTTGTCTGTGACCTGCATTTTATATTATTAACACAAGACAAGAACCAATCAAATCAGTCAAGTTGTTGTCAAGTTCTGAAGTATATTTTATTTAAAATACAGCAGTTGAATTTTGTTAACTTTATTAAGAAAAATGTGTTTTTGAAACCTCCATACGATTAACATAATTCATGAAAATAAATTCTGTTTTGCAAAAATAAATAAAATATATTGTCATTTTCTTTTTATTACATATACAATTAGGTAATAGTATTAGTGTAGCTAAAAGACTTATTCTCTATAAACCCAAATTAAGGTATAATTAGATACCTGTTAAACTAGAGGCCGCCACTGTGCAAGCAAAACCTTTATATATCCATTATAAAGAAGTTTATATTGCGTGGAGATATATAGTTATTAACTTGAATACTGGCTCTGATATTGGTAATAAATAAATATCCCTAAACAAAATACACTCATTGATTTATCCTCACAGTAAGCAAATATTGTGCTTCTCTTAAGGGTGTTAGTCAATGACACTAATACATATAAATGTATAAATAGACACTGGAAACAATATAATAAACACCTGGACCCGGAAAGACAGAAATCTAAATGTTCATCACAGAAACGATTGTTCCAGTCAGGAATCGAACCCAAGCCTCACGGCTTACGCTAACCCCCCAACCAACGAGGTGGCAATAATATTCTTTCTGCCCTCTGAGTGGAAAGTGACAACTTTTACTTTTGCTCCGGTAAACAAGAACGACGGTATATTTACAACCGTATCCTCGAAGAGGTGGGCAGATGTACAACCACGCGAATGTACTAAGCTCCGCAATGTGGCAAACCTATTGACAACCGGTAATCATTAAATCTCGGTCAACGTTATTTTTGTTGGAGAATAGAACATATATTTTTTTGGCATCCCACCTGCTAAAAGACCGAAGGCTAACATCGTACCAATAGACCACAAAGGTGATTAGATCCGCCATATACATTCAGAACCACCCAAACAAATCCACACTAGGTCCAACTATTGAATTGGATTCCCTGTGTTCGAAATTTTTTCACAACGGAATTCCGTAACAAAATCTTTTTTGATATCGGATCAGAAATGACGGAAAATTGATTAATGTACAAAAAAATTAAGATGTCGAATATATTATGACCTTGTGCTTTATTCGAAATAGGTTATAAAAATGACACAATCTGTAACTACAAATCAAAAAGTGAATAAAATAGATCGGACTTTGTGTTAATGAACGGGGGCCTAATTTACATTTATCTCTTCACCACGGGAATCCCTTTAGTGAGCGGTGTAAAAACTATCTTATAACCTTCACTGGAACATTAACGTCATCCAAGAAAATTTCGTTATTACTGGTTCAGTGGATTTGGCGTGAATTGCGGTCATGATGTAGGCAGTAAAAAAGAAACTTCACGCACTTATCCCCAAAACTGTAGGCAGAGGCACAACCAGGGCATTCACGACTAGTTGCAATCAGTAAGTCCCTCAACGTATTAGGTGGCATATCTGTTGCCACCATACCGTCTAATACCATCTAATACCGGCAAGTTGTTTTTACTAGAAAATCTAAAAATACACAGACAAGTCGACGAAAAATGTAGAAATGCTAAAAACGTGTATTGCTGCCTCTTTTTAGTCGACTGCCCGTTTTCTAAATATGTGCAATGTACATAATTAAAACTATGGTTATATTGAATGTATAGATAAATTAATTTTCGCGCCCATATCCCCGAATAGATAGCCAGAGAAACAATTTGGGCACCCACGGCAACTAGCCGGAGACACTAAGTCCCATATTATGATAGGTGGCAAGCCCATTGTCAACCGGGCACATATCTAATCCCAAGCAATGTTATTTTTATTATAAAATTTAAAGTACACAATTTCTTGTTTTCATATTGCCCGATCCGGGGTTCAATCCCGGGACCTCAAAAAGTCAAGTGCGGTGAAGGACCGCTAGACCACAGAGGTAACAATAATAACAACAATAACAACAATAACAAAATAACAACAATAATATGTATACATATTTATTTAAAAAGTCGTAAACTAAAAGTAATCGGTATGTTTGGCTTACATAAATACGAAATTATGCTTATTCTACTACATTGTTCTTTAATGAACGTCCTGTAGATATCTGTGGTCATAAACTTCAGCAATTTATGACTGAAACTAGTACATAATAAGAGTTTAGTTCGTTCTATTACATTTGTCGTTTGTTGGAGTTAAACATATCGTTAAAAATGAAGGCTGTGGTTGGCATCATGTTACTTGGCTTGACCGCTCTTGTGATTGGTCAAAAACCTCATTATGATTTGGCCAAAGCCCCACAGTTATTCGAAAAAATTATAAAAGATTACAACAAAGTTCATAAAGATGAAGCAGATAAGCAAGAGCATCATAAGGCTTTCGTAGAATCTTTGAAAAGTATCAACAAGTTGAACGGAGAACCAAACAGTGCGACATTTGATGTAAACAATTTAGCTGACTACACATCAGAAGAATTTAACCGTATCAAACCTGTAACATCTTTAGAGTCTTAGGCCATGGTTATCTCTTCCCACCAGGAGACTCGTGTGCTTGTTCGCAGACCTCACACATAAAACATGTAATCAATTTTATACACAAGTGGTGTCACAACGAATTTTCGGTCCGCAGATCAGGATAGACGCTAAACTTGCAAATAGACCTATCCGAAGAATCATGTACTTGTCCGCTGTCCTATCCTATAAAAAAGGGCAAAGTTTTCGAGCTCATATCCCCGAAGAAGTAGGCAGAGGTGCAATCAGGCGAAGAAACTTAGTTCCACAATGTGATAGGTGGTAAACCTATCGTCAACTGGGCACTATCCAATACCAGGCAACGTTGCTTTCGTTATATAATTAAATAAATAAATTTTTATTCTTGTCCGACCCGGGAATCGAATCTGTGACTTAACGGAAATATGACGGACATCTTACCACTAAACCACATAAACGGTAATTAGAAAAAATGTTGCTGAACTTAAATAATTTTTGCTTTCAGCCCCTAAAAAATAACTAGTGATGAAGAACGAAGAAACAGAACATAATTATATTAAAAGTATTATTTACACTGCTAGTTGTCCAAAACCAAATATGTGTATGATAAAAAGAAAATATCAACATGAAGCTGTGTCTGCGACCTGCATTTTATAATATTACCACAAGACAAGAATCATTCTGAGCAGTCAAGCTGTTCTAGAATTCTTAAGTTGATTTTATTGAAGCTACAGTAGTTTAATTTTGTATACTGATTTGAAAATATCACATATTTGACATTTTGTAAAGATTAACATAATTCGTGAAAATAAATAACTATGACATTTTAATGTTGGGACCAATTCTGTTTCGCAAAAATATAATCTTCATTTTCTTTTTATTAAATATAACACACTTACATATCTTTACGCCAAGTCCCTTACGTGGTAGGCAGAGAGTATCGAGTGTCAAACCTCACGAACCTGACAAACCTGTCTGGCTTCCTACACATTTATTACCCTTTTCGTATAAACACGCCGGTT
>NJDC01002516.1:298402-317909 GCA_002245475.1 Calephelis virginiensis
TTAATCAACCTCTCTTCTAGTTTCTTCTTCACTACATGTTTGGTGATATTTTTGCGACTGCAAACATGATACATAGTCCTCCTCCACTTCTTAAACAGACCCCTAAACCGGCCAGTAACCAAATAGTAGTCCCTGATAAGAGCTGGGCCTCTGAAGGCTCTAGAGTCCATTAAACATTTCCGGAGGAGACTATCAACCAAAATCAAATCTATCATACTCATTTGATCATTCCTTCTCCATGTATACGATGATGTCTTTATGCATTGTGTTAGACACAAGAAGATTTCTTTCCACACATTATTCCAACATATTATGCTTACCAGCATCATTCACTATCACCACCATAGGATCCAAGAATGGCCTCATAACCGGCCCGTCGCGTCCTTATCCAACTATTCAAGTCACCACACTTAATCACTATTTAATTTCCTTCAACCATATCCAGAACATCCCTCACAGAATCCCAAAACTTTTCCATGTCATGAGTCGATAACGAGTTTAGCGGAGCATTGGCTGCTACCACAAAAACTCGCGTGATTCCCAGGTTAATACGGACGCAGAGCACTCTCGGACTAAGCAGACCATACTCTCTCAGGCCTGAGGGTAAGTGATACGACAAGATGGTACCTACCCAAGCACTAGGGCAGCCGGTAGATTTACATAATAGGTCTAACACCTCGGCCACAAGACAGTGACGCATCTACAATATCTATGGTGTCTATAGACCACGGTTGTCTCTTACCATTAGGAGAGCCGTATGCTCGATCGTTATCACATAAATAATCATCTCGGCTCTGTCTGCTGGATGACTGGTAGATTCTGTACCTTTGACCTTAAATCATCCTTTGTACAGTAGCATAAAAAGAAATAAATCAAATATACTCGCATTAGCAGTTGCCTGCGCGTTGCCCGCGTGGTTTATGATACTATATGAACATTTTTTCGGTATAGAAACTAATATATGTGTTAATACAATTAACCCTATATGTATGTGAAAAATTTCATGAAAAGAGTTACAAACTTTTGCGTTTATAATGTTAATAGAATTTCTGTAGTTAAGCTATCGTCTATGTGCTTTTCAGAGACGGTGTGGCGACAAGCGGTAAACTCGTTCGTTGTCGAGTTGATTAATTTATACAACTTTAACGAAATCTACTTTTTTATCAACTCATCCATTATATTAATCAATTCATTAATCTTCGCTTCCATTGCACCTTTCACATTCCACATGCCTATTTGACACTCTCCACTCCTCGATTCGCCTGTACGGGCTTGGCGTGATGGATGGCGGCCCCCATTGCACGCATCTATCTCTTTTTGCACCGACGAGGGCGGATCGCTATGCGTCGCCTCTAGGGAACGCTCTAACCCGCTCTGCGATACTTTTTCGGTCCAGGAGTGCAGTTCAATGGACTGGCAGGGATCACGACGTACACGCTTCTGGCCAGTGATCCTATACTTACCGACTATATATGATGCGTAAAAAAAATTACACCATTTGGACAGCGGTATGCGAAATTAAGAAATAAATGTCTGTATCAAACAGACTTGCGGTTGACCATACAACATCAGGTGAAGGTTCGATGCGAAAATAATGCGGTAATAAGGGAATTCGACTGACCTGTCTTTTCTTCTTACTGCTTTCTTCAATATTTGCACAAGCACACGCGGCGAATTGGTTTAATTTTAAATTTTGCTGTTTAAGGTCGTGATCTGCGTCCAAGCTCGAGATATTCAAAAACAAAACTAAATTAAAAAGGCGGCCCCTTACATCTGGTGCGTTTGCTCTTCACTTCTATATTTCCTAGACCCGGAAAGACAGACATCTAAATGTTCATCACAGAAATGTCTGTTCCTTTTTCGCTTTTATTTTCGCTGCGGTAAACAAGAACAACCTATCGGTGTTAAACCTATCGATAAATGGTATTTATCCTATCTGGGTAATCGTTGTTTTTGTTGAAGAATAGAAAACATATTTTTGGTATTCGACCTGCGAATCGACCGAAGGCTAACATCATGCCGATAGATCACAAAGGTGATTAAGGTTCGCCTTATACATTCAGAATCCTGTGTCGAAATTTCGAAATTAAATGTCTTCCTTAACGAACTACACAAATTAGATGTGTGCAGTAGGTCCAAAAATTTGTTTGGATTCCCTGTGTTCAAATTTTTTTCAAAAAAAGGAATTCCGTGACAAAATCTCTTTGAAATCAATCCAGAAAAGACCGAAAATCGTTTAATCGACAAAAAATACAGATGTCGAACATATGACCTCATGTTTTTATCGAAATATTTTAAATAATGGGACTATCTGTAACTACAAATCAAAAAGTGACTAAAATAAATCGGACTATGTGTTATTGAATGAGGGCCTCATTAACAATTACCTCTGTACCACGGGAATCCCTTTAGTAAGCGGAGTGAAAAGTATCTAATAGCCTTCACTAGAACATAAAGTATCTACCAGTAAAATTTCACCGTGATTGTTTCAGTGGATTCGGCGTGAATCGCGGTCATGGTACAGACAGTAAAATGAAACTTCACGTCCGTGTTCTCGAAAATGTAGGCAGATGCGTAATCAGGGCACCCAAGACCAGCCGAAAAGACTAAGTCCCTCAATGTATTAGGAAGCATACCTATTGCCACCAGATACATCGTATACCGGGCAAGTAGTTTTTTATTAGAAAATCGAAAAATATACAAACAAACAGACAAAAATTCTAGAAATGATAAAAATGTGTTCAAGCAGCAGAACCCTTTTTATTAGACTACACTTGTTTTTTTAATAACTCCAATGTTACAGTCCTATAGTTTTATTAAACAATATAGATATACATACACACATTTATTTAACTTTATATGTATGTTTAACTTTATAAATACATAAATATGAAATTGTGCTTATTCTACTTCACTGTATTTTAATGAACATCCTGTAGATGTCTGTGGTCATAAACTTCAGTAATTAATGACTGAAACTAGTATATAATATGCGTTTGGTTCGTTCTATTACATTCGTCGTTTGTTGGAGTTAAACGTATCGTTAATAATGAAGGCTGTGGTTGGTATAATTTTACTTGGCTTGGCCGCTATTGCGATTGGTCATAAACCTCATTATGATTTGGACGAAGCCCCACAGTTATTTGAAAAATTTATGAAAGATTACCACAGAGCTTATAAAGATGAAGCAGATAAGCAAGTGCATTATGAGGCTTTCGTAAAATCTTTGAAAAGTATCAACGAGATGAACGAAAAATCAGATTCTGCGACATTTGATATAAATGACTTTGCAGACAACACACCGGAAGAATTTGCGAAACATACCGGAATTCTACCACAACCGCGTAAGTAAGACTCTGAATAGTGTTACGCAAGGCCTTTTTTTGTCAAAAAGCTCATTTCTTCTTTCTTTGGCTTCACTTTCTAGAGCATCATCAGGGCTTTGAAACTAAAGATATAAAAACCGTTTTAACTTTAATAAATAAATTTGAAATAGGTATTGAACGTTAAATGAAAACAGTCTTTTTTTATCTTAAGTTTCAAATCCCTGATGATGCTGTAAAAAGTGAAACCGAACTGCTTCAAATAAGTTTTTTTTTCTAATAAAGTTAATTTATGTGCAAGTGTTCTTAGACATGTTTGATGAAAATCGGTGGAGCCGTTTAAAAGTTGTGGGAGTTGAAAATGGTGAGATAAACCCATTTTTTTTACATGTAATTGGAAATTAAGTTCTTGTGTCGGGGGATTTTTAGATTTTTAATTTAACAGTTATAATTTAAATGAAGCATTAACAAATTGTATATGGTAGAGATTAGATAACAAAATTACTAAACAATAACGTTGAAAAATTGCAAACAATGGTTGGATATTTCCGATTTCAAGACGATCTTATCACCGCCTTACCTATTTCTGCCGCCATTGTGACTCTGTTATGTTCCGGTCCGAAGGGCAGGGTAGCCGCCAGACCTGCTAAAAGGATTAACATATCGGCCGCAGAATATCGTCACATCTGTTACATCTTTGGTGTCTTAGGCCATGGTTGTCTCTTCCCATCAGGAGACTCGTTTGCTTATTCGTAGACCTCTCACATAAACCATTTATGTGACAGTTTTAGTGGATTTTCGGTCCGGAGATAAGGACAGCCAATAAACTTGCAAATTGACTTGACTTGAATAGGTAGTAAGCCTAGCGTCACTGGGCACTTTCCAAAACCGGACAAAGTTGCTTTCATTAGACAACTAAATAAACACATTTTTTGTCACTTGACCTGAGAATCGGATCTGCGACTTCTTGGAAATATGACCGACATCTTACCACTAGACCATATAGACCACAATTCAAAAAAATGTTACTAATCTGAAATAATTTTTGCTTTCAGCGCTTAAAAAGAATTAGTAATGAAGAACGAAGAAACAGAACATGACCATTTTAAAAGTATTATTATCACTGCTAGTTATCCATAACCAAATATGTGTATGATAAAAAAAATATCAATTTTGTGACTTATGAACTTGTGGCTTTGTCTGTGACCTGCATTTTGTAATATTACCATAAGAAAAGAAAAGGATCATTCAGAGCATTCAAGTTGGTCTAGAGTTCTTAAGTTGATTTTATTGAAGCTACAGCAGTTGAGGTTTGCATACTTATTTGAAAATATCACATTTTTGAAATCTGCTTAAGATTAACACAATTATTTATATTCACTTCAATTATGAATCAGCAGTTGAATTATGTTGGAACCTATTCTATTTCTGAAAAATAAAAATTATATCGTCAATATATTTTTATTTTTTTTATAAAATAGGTAATAGTACTGACGTAGGTAAAATACTCTCTCTTTAAAAAACCTAGCTTAAGGTACCTATAGCTATACCTACCTATAATTCTAAAGGCATACAGGTGATGCAAGCAAAATAATAACTTATCAAATCAGAAGATGGTTTATGTAGCGCATAGAAGCAGTATAGTTGATAGCTTGAATACAGGCTCCGGTATAGGTAAATAAATTAATAGATTAATATCTATGGACAAGTTTCATAAATTGAATCTAACCCCAAAGTAAGCAAATTATATATTATGCTTGTGTTGTGGGTGTTAGTCAACAATTCTAAAACATAGAAATACTTAAATAGATGCCAGAATAAATTTAAACCACACCCAGACTCGGAAATACAAACATTTAAATGTTTATCACCAAACAACAAATGTCTGCCGCCATCTGGAATCGAACCCGAAACTCACGGTCTGTCAATGCAATTGGGCGCGTACGCTAGCCACTCGACTAACATAATAACGATAAAAGAGGGTATAAAAACATTTTTTCTGCTAGAAATTTCCAGCGGAAAGTTACTAGCGGAAGTTCTTTTCGCTCTTTCTGCTCTTTCCTTCTTTTTGCTTTTCGCTAGGGCAAAAAAAATCAACTGCTTCACTGAGGGAATGATGAGGGGCATATGTGCGGCAGTTTTTGTTTATAAATGTTTCGGAACAAATAACACAAATTAATCTTATAGGAATCCCTATATCGCCTGTGTGGTCTAGCGGTCCAGGTCTTCAACTTGACTTCGTGAGGTCCCGGGTTCGATGTTTATAAAAATGTTAATTCGCGATTGCACTCCTGATATGTTATTAATAAACAAAGACTACAGTAAGAGTAAAGTTAAGTTGACATTATAGTATGTATCACTGTATAATAATCGTGACACCTGACTAGGTGGTAGTTTCGCAGCGACTCACCCGGATTGGTACCACCGCCTTACCTATTCCTGCCGCCATAACGTCACGACGTGTTCCGGTTCGGAGGGTAAGGTAGCCGGTAAACTTACTTTTGCTCGAGGCCTAGCATCCCGGCCTCTGGTTGGCAACGCACCATTACCACCTTTAGTGTCTCTAGACGGCGTGAATTTCTTATCAGCAGGAAAGTCAACTGCTTATTTGCCTCCCAATATCCATAAAAAATAAAGACTTAAATACCAGGTTAAACTATGGATTACATGTCCATGTTTATTATTAAGCATAAATGTTTTGTGTTGTGTTGGACTTGACTGCATGAGGTCCTGGGTTCGATTCCGTCTGGGGTCGCAACAAAAAGAAAATTTGGTTTTTTAAATTTTCTATCAAAAAAAATGTTGCTCGGGATTGGATAATATGTGCCCCGTTGGCGGTGGCAACACCGACTTAGTGTCTTTGGCTAGTCGTGGGTGCCCTGGTTATGCCTCTGCCAAACTTTTCGGGGTTATGGATGTCATGATGCTGTAAAAAAACATATTTTAGAGTTCCAACCTAACCCAGAAATCAAACTCAGACCAGTATCTCCTAGGGGAGATAACTTAATAAATTTAGGAGAGATATTTATTTTAGATATTATTACAATGTTGCTCGTTAGAGACTATAAATTTTCTGTAACTGTACTGTGACTGTAAATAGGTAGAAATGTTCGCGCGAGCGCGCGCGCACGCACGCACGCACGCACGCACGCACGCACGCACGCACGCACATACACACACACACACACACACACACACACACACACACACACGAGTTACACTTATTAATGCACACATATTTCACTTATCTTTGAAATTAGTCTGGAACCAAATAGATACATTCCTAAAAAAGACCATTAAAATTGGTTGGCTATTGGCTAAGTAATTTTATAGCAAGCATACCAATAAACAAAAAATATATACATTTGAATTGTGAACCTTTCTTTTTTAAGTCGGTTTAAATATAATCCATATCCAAAGTTACTTATTTCATATTTTCTATAGTTCATACCTTATATATAACATTCTCGTGTCACAATGCTAGTTACCGTACTCCTCGAAAATGGCTTTACCGATTTTCACCAAATTTTATATGCGTATTTAGCAGGTCTGAGAATGGTTACTTTCTATTTTTCATACCTCTAAGTCAGCCTTTCCCAAAGTGGGCGATAACGCCACCTTGTGGGCGCTGGAAGCCTAGAGGGGGGCGGTATAAATCTTGAAAAAAATGTTTTTTTTAAACTAGGCGCAACAAATATGTTATTGAGGTTATTGACAAGAAAAAAACGAGGGGGGGGGGCGCTACAAAACAACTGATTTTCAAAGTGGGCGTTACATGAAATAAGTTTGGGAACCTCTGCTCTAAGTTGTAAGAGTGATTCAAACATTTTTTTTATTTAAATCACATTTAAAAAAAAAACAGAATATCATCTGTCGGGTCAGCTATTCCATACATTCCACATTCTCTTTTTAACCCTATGTAGAGTGGGATTGAAAGCAAATGTTGGTGTTAAAATGAGAAAGGGCGTGATCCGCTGGTTCGGTGATGTAGAAAAAATGTCAGATGAAAGATTGAAAAAACAGATATACAATTTGAGTGTGAATGGATGTAAATACCCCAGGAGACCTAGGTTGACATTCCACGACCAAATCACCCGGGTGTTATCCGCGTGGTGTCAAGAGTCTCCAAAACCTGCGTGTTTGTATGAAAAGAGCAATTAATGGGAGGAAGCCAGACAGTTCGGCCAGGATCGTGAGGTTTGGTACTCCAAACTCTTTGCCTACCCCGTAAGGGACTTGGAAAAAATGAAAATAAAATTAAAATTATTTATTTGCGGAATATGTGTGCTAAAAAGTTGTTACAAAGATATTAGATTAAGAATGCAACATATTCTACCATTGTGGTGTGCAAATATTTAATTAAATTTAAAGAAATTAAATATTTATATACACTTTAACATTTAAATCACAGCCCTTTTCATATTTTTAATAGAAATTTTATTTATTTATATGTTTAGTAAGTTTCATAATTTATTACAAATAATTTTGAAGGTAGATTAATTTTAATCCTATCTACCATACACTACCTCCGTTTCTAACCCTAGCCAGTCAGGAGAAGAAACGGCGAAACAAATTGGCATGTATGTATGTATGTATATATGTATGTATGTATGTATATATGTATGTATGTATGTATGTATGTATGTATGTATATGTATGTATGTTTGTATGTATGTATGTATGTATGTATGTATGTATGTATGTATGTATGTATGTATGTATGTATGTATATATTTACCTATGCCCAATATTACAAATGCGAAAGTTTGGCTGTCTAATACGTTTTCACAGTTAAACCGCTAAATCGATTTAGTGAAATTTGATATGCATGTGTCAAGAGTTTTAAAAAGTCATAAAAAGCTATTTTTATCAAAAATCAATTAAAGGTACTACAACGGTAAATCATTTTGTGTGAGTATATAACGTACTAGCAGTTGCCTGTGGCGTTGTTAATGGTCCTAAAGATACATTTTTTCGGGAGATAAAATATTATCCTATGTGTTAATCTAAGTTACCCTCTTAGTGTGTTCCAAATTTCATGAAAATCGGTTCGTCAGTTTTTGCATGAAAAAGTAACAAACAAAATATATACAAACTTTCGCATTTAAAATATTAATAGGATAGGATAAAGAAAGCGGTATATGTATATGTAATATATGCATGTCATAATTCGGGACAAAGATTTAAACATAAAATCAAGGAACCATAGTACAAAATTGGGGATAATGCTAGGTTTTGAAACAACCACATAATTCTTGTTTATTTTGTCATATTGAATTTTGAAATTAAGTATCCATCTTGATTTTATGACATATCTATCCAAAGAGTAAAGTAACTGTCCATAAAGGACTATCTACCTAAACCACAGACTTCGCCTCTCATTACCTAAACATAGATTTATAAACATAGCTAAAATACACATTCCGTGCTACTCGATATTCTCTGCCTTTCTTGGCATGAATATATTTATATATACTTGCACGAATCTTTTAATTCCAAAGTAAGAACATTTCTAGTTCGTGATATAGACGAAATTTTGTAAGAAAACCATGTTGAAGTTAACCAAAGCTGCTGTCCAAAGTAAGTTACTATTCTAAGCTAATGAAGTCGCGGGTACACGAAGGTAAGGTGCCATGAACTTGAAGAGTTTACAGTTTGTTGACCTTCAAAGCTGTTTCCAAGGTTATTTGGACGAGACAAATAAACTTGTTTTAGTAATTTATTGGAATAGTCAAAACAAAACCAGCTCCCAATGTTTTCCTCAAATGATATAATAACACACAAAGAGAAACCTAAATACTAAAGGCTTGCGACTTGTTTGAACAAAACATTAAAGGCAACATTGACCTACGAAAGAAGATGTGGTGGATGTGATTTATTTAAATAAAAATGTATTTTCACGCCCATATACCCGAAGAGTTCGGCAGAGGTACAACCAGGGCACCCACGACTAGCCAAAGATACTAGGTCCCACAATGTGATAGGTGGCAAGCAAATCGCCAACCGGGCACAAAACCAATCCCGAGGAACGTTTTTTTTATCAGAAAATTGTTAAAATGGGGTAAAATTAGGCAAGAAAATTGGGTACTTTCCTTTTTGTTGCCCGATCCAGGAATTGGACTCGGGACCTCAAGCAGTCAAGTCCAACAACTGAACCTCTAGACCACAGAGTATTTAAATAAAAGTAACTAATAAAAAAATTAAATTGTTTTACAGACCTTACCAAAGAACGTGTACTAGGTATACTATGGTCTACGATGCGAACCTTGGTCGACCTACACCGAGCTGATAGCAGGAGCAGCTGTTGCCTGCGGCTTCGCCCGCATTTTCACAGGAACCTGTTCTGCGATCGGAATTAGCAGTTGCCTATGTGTTAATCCAAGTCACAATCTATCTGCGTTTCAAATTTCATACAAATCCGTTCAACCATTCGAGCGTGAAATAGTAACAAACATCTGTACATACATACTCACAAACTTTCGCATTTATGATATTAGTATGATTTAGTGTATAAGGAAATATCTTCAAGTGCAAAATAAGTAAAAATAAAAGACCATCGTGGACTATAGACACCACAGATCTAAGACCGGGATAGAAGGCAATTTGTGCAATTCTAGTAAATTACAGATACATTTTGTCACGGCTTTTAAAAATTCTTATTTTCTTAGTTATTCTTTAAAGAATGAAACACTTACTTGCTTAAGCAAAACTTCGACGACGTCTGCAGCCGTCGCGCCTGCTGGGGCAATAATGAAGACGTGGTTGACAAGGACCATTTAATTAACTTTAAACGACTCTGTGGTAACTTCAACTTAAAGTTCCGTTAAGAATTAATAATGAGCCTGTCGATAGTCGTCGAATGGACAGATGGCGGGAACTGATCAAACGCGACCCCTTTAGCTTAACTTTAGTAATTAAATTTTAACTCGAACTCCAAAGTACGTGATTATTTTTTACACAGGTGCCAGTTGTGGCTAATTTTGACAGCTAAAACAAACTTATGTACTTCTATTGTAGGTGTCGGATTGTGACAACTCCATCAGTACGTTTAGAAATTGTTTTAGAGATAACATGTGTTTTTTTTAAATTTAATTATGGAATTGGATACAGGTATTGGTATTGCCCTACTTGGGCAATATACAGTAGAAATTCGACGAGTACCATCAGTAGTCTTGTTGGTGTTGGAAATTATCTATTTTATATGAGGTTACATTTAAAGGACCAGCCAAATTTTAAGAGACGGTTCACAATCGATAACAACTTTGATCTATAAGGTGATTAAACAATTAAAGTAATACAAATTATGATTATTATCTGACGTAAAATACAAGACGTATAGATATAAAGTGAACGAAGCATTCAACTGATATCCGCGCAGGCTGACTACGTCATGACGCGTCCTAAGTACGACATATAATGACAAAAAGTAAAGTAGTTTTGTAAACCATTTTAAATTATTTTTTATAGAAATAAACATTAACATGTAATATGTAAAACGCACTACTATTTTATTTTTAACTTCTTTGGATTTAAATTTGGTCGGTCTTTTTATAGTAACCCAGTACATGCTCGCCTCTTTTGAGCTGCCAGTTAGAGATACAGATGATCTACTCTTCTCAACAGTCACGGACTAACATGGTCCAACGGTGATTCTGACAAAAGCGGTCATCTATGACGAGCTGCTTGATCCCAAAGGTGCCAGTTAATCTATAATAATAGAGAGGACCAACGTGATTTTCAAAGGCTAGAGTGAAAATATCTTTATTTAGAAATTTAGGTTATAGTCAGCCAGTCGTAAAACAATTTGCCCTTTGCTTTTGTAATGGCGGCTCTGTCAACAGTTCAAGAAAAATAGTCCATAAAGTTTCTAAAGACGTAATTCGTATCCGATTACATTGGCATTAAATCTTCCGAACTCGTTATTTGAAGTTTTCTCGAAGTACGTCGTAGCGTCTGATGGTATCTTCGACAAAATTGCCTTGTAACACACCAATTTATATGATAAAATTCTGATACTTCTCTTTTATTTTCGTGAACGAGGTGGCCCTTGCAATGGTAGAGGAAAACGTTGCCTATAGACACGATAGCCATATATTTTTTAAATCCTTTTACAAGTGTTCTGGCTACAATACCCTCAAGCATGGAACCTGATAGTGACTACCAACACGACTGATAAGCAAGGTGGTAATACGAACTCAGATTGTTGAGTTCCGCTTTGCCACCTAGTTGGGACTGATTGCAGGTAGAAAAATCCAGAAATCACCAACATTCCAATAATTAATTATCCATTGATGATGATTAATCATTGTCATTAATGATAAATCACATTATATTCGAACCTTTTTAATAATAAACATGGATTCAAGTACTCCAAGGTTAAACCTTGGTACGAGTATAACAATTTTTTATAAAAGTTTATTACAATAAGATGCAAGGTAAAATATCAACTCCTGCGTTTTCTACTTAGACGGTGTGAGTAAAGTGAAAAAGAATTAAAAGAAAGTTTATATCTAAATTTTAGAGAATGAACGAAATAACTCTTAGGGGTCTATTACTCGTTAGGTATTGCGGTTAGTTTTTCCAGTCACTGCTATGACAGACAAATAACTTATCTTGTAAGGTGACTGATGTTGGCATTAAATTTATACCATTACATTGTTTAACAAACATTCAAACGTAATTCAAGACTGATGGAAAACTAAAGTATGTACTATCAATCACTTCATTTTGTATTAACTACAGAACATATACATATACATTCTCTGTCTTTGCCATTTTTCTTTGATACCTTATAGATTACCACAAGCGTTAAATCAGGGCGATATTTCGTTCTTAAGCGATTACATTCAACTAAAGCTGACTGTTGTGCTTTAATACTGGCAAAGTCCTGTAGTGTTTTTTTGTATACTGAACTTTGTTTACGTACCAATTTTCGGCTTTCTAGCACTTCAGGAAGTACCCTAACATTTTAAAGTCTCATACAAACTTCCACCCTATTTTAGGGGATGGGGTTCGAAAGTTATAATAGTTTATGAATTTTTTGTTGGTTTATAGTAAACTTTGATTACATACCATTTTTTTTCTAGCATCACAGGAAGTAGCCAAACATTTTGATTATCATAAGTGTGTCAGTGTATCAGTGAGACATTGTATACGAACGACGACGTAAAAACGAAACGACGAAACACTTAGAGAAAAGGTGGGTAGGTAGTATCTTTGCGTTTCGCTTTGTTCGTCTTGGCGGGGGTACTACTGTGCTCCCAGATGCTGTTGCTGTGTGGTAGTGTATAATATTGTAATTGTTGGTGAACGATAAAGTATATTTATTCGTTCATATTATTCTGTGCCAATCAATTTTGTATAGTCGAATACTTGAAGTATCTAGAAAGCTCCGAATAAATTATTTCTAATGAAACTTTGTTTCTCCCACACCACCATTCATGATACAGAGTTAAATTAAATTTATTCCCAGAATTTCAGACAACGAAATTAAATAACATTTTTAAAAGGTTATATCACTACATAGTATAAGACAAAGTCGCTTCCTCTGTCCCTATGTCCCTTTGTATGCTGAAATCTTTAAAACCACACAACGGATTTTAATGCGGTTTTTTAATAAATAACGTAATTGAAGAGGAAGATTTATATGTATATTTTATACCCGTGCAAAGCCGGGGCGGGCCGCTGGTATGCAAAAAAGCTTTGTACAACAGGTGTTTTAGCTGTTAACAGTTTACGTCTGATTTTTTACTAATTTGACCCATTTCGAAGTTTAGATTTATGATACGGAAGCCCGAAGAAAATTAAATCAACATTTGCATCCCATGGGATTTTATACGATTATTATTATTCTAGATTCTTTCATGTATAACATAAGTACCCAGGTACTCCGAAATAATAACTTTTGTATAAAGAGAGTACAGAATCTGGAGGCGCCTAAGTAGGTCTATTCAATTCGTAACACTAAGCACGTGATAGAAATAGTCTGTTTACAAACTTTGCGTGAAGATATGAATTCCACATAATAGTTGAATTATATTTATATAGATAATTAGTTGACCTAGGTGCATTTCAATCTACACTTTATATGAAATTAGGGGCGTATTTCTCGAAGAGTCTCAAATTAAAAACCTGATGTAACGTTACTTAAGAAAAAAACTTACGTCACGTCGTGACAATAATATATCCTAGCTAGGCTTAGCGCTATATGAACCTTAAACATTGTTTAAATTTCAATTTTGATTGAAATGTGTAAGTTTTTAAATAAATCGAGTCTACTCGCTCACTAAAAAACGAGCTTTTGCTCTAATTTTTAAGTTTCAAGTTTCCTTGCGTTTTGTATATCAGTGAGTATTCTGTACGTACTCGTAGTAGTAAAACTTATTCTGTAGTTGAACTTTATTTCTTGAGCTACACAATCTAAATATTTATTAAGCTGTCCAGCGGAGCTATTCAGTATCTTTTTAGTGATAGCCACTGGGTAAAGTGTACATCAAATAGCTGTCAAATGACGTATTTTATATTTGCTATCTCCTGTAACCAACAGAAATGCTATACTATAGAGAGAGAGAGAGAGCAATAACAAAACACGCCATTTGACACCTGTTTAATTTACAATTAACCAAGTGATCATCACTAAAAAGATACTGAATAGCCCCACTGGCCAACTTCGACAACTAAGTACACGCCCATATCCCCGAAGAGGAAGGCAGAGGCACAATCAAGGCACCCACGACTAGGTGAAAACACTAAGTCCCACAATGTGATAGGTGGAAATCCTATCGCTAATCGGGCACACATCCAATCTCGAGCAACATTTTTTTTATTAGAAAATTGGAAAAACTACATTTTCCTTTTGTTGCCCGAACCGGGAATTGAACCCGGGAGCTAATGAAGTCAAGTCCAACACTTCGACCGCTAGACCACAGAGGCGATCAAACATCGAATAGATCGTTTCTTGTCATTTAAAAAATCAGAGTTAAAACGTATTTCGAATCTAATAATCACGAAAATTAGTACAGCCGTTTATGAGATATAACTAATATAAACACGACTTGTTTTATTTAGCCTATTCATTTAATTGATTTAGGATGTGATTATGAATAACGACCGAAAAAGTGTCACTCGAAAAACCACATCTCTACTTAGGAAATGAAAGTTTTTAATTTTCCGGCCATAAAAACAATTTGCTCTTTATTTGCGTAATGGCGGTTCTGTCCACAGTTCAAGAAAAATAGTCGGTAAAGTTTCTAAGGACGTAATTCTTATGCGATTACAGTGGTACTAAATCTTTCGAACTCGTTAATCGAAGTTCTCAAAGTACTTCGTGGCGTTTGACGCCAACTGCCTTTGGCAGACCGGTTTCTTCAGCAAACGAAAATTTAAATGATAAAATTTAGATTCCTCAAAGGATAAGACCTATTTGCAAGTACTGCTTTAAAGTTATTTGAAATATTTATAGAAAGGCTTAAATATCTCTGGACAAAGTACACACACACAATCAAATTATTTTTATCACTACTACTTTACCTTATTAGTTGAGGGGTTAGCGTACATCGACCAATCACGAGCTTTGGCTTTGACTCCTAATGGGGTAGGTATTTTTGTAATAAACATCGCCTCTGTGATCCAGGTATCGGGCGTCGGACTTGACTTCTTGAGGTCCCAGGTTCAATCAGGTAGGGCAATAAAACAAATTAGAATATGTATATTATCATTTTTTTAATAAATGACATTGCCTAGGATTGGATATGTGCCCGGTTGGCGATAGGCTTGCCATCTATCACATTTTGGGACTTAGTGTCTTCGGCTAGTCGTGGGTGCCCTGGTTGTGCCTCTGCCTTTCGGGGCGTGCGAACGGGGATATGAGCGTGAAGATACTTACTTACTTAAACATGGATGTCTGTATTTCCTGTTCTAGTTTACTTCATTTATACTGGTATCTATTTGAGATATGTATTAGTATTATTGGCTAACATCCTTAACTGGCGATGTTAACTTCAGTTGCAGACGTTGATGTCATGATGTTGATGACCAGAGGCAAATCTTCCATCACATCTCGACCGCTTTCGAACGCTTCGTACCACTCGTAAATACGCGTTATTGATAAAATCGATACACCTTAAGCCTTCTATAACATTTGCATTGACTCCAAACACGAAATTTCATTGGCATTACAAAATTTTACACAAGCTGTTTGTTCGATGTTTCTGTTCATTATGAAATTCGCGACACAGTAAATATGATATAACTAAAAACAACACTGTTTTTAATATAAATAACCGGTGCAAATCAGACTCCTCGCCAAAATGGAAAACGATTGTGCCAATCGGAAAACCACAAAAAACAAAGTATCTAGAAAAAAATAATTTAGAATCTTAAGTAAATAATCCATACCTGATACTTGTTTTAAATAATGTATATATATCTAGCTTTCACGTGGAAACCAGTTGCTTATGGTTGCGTATAAAAGTATGCTTATGTCCTTCTTCAGAATTCATTCCATTTTAATATTCAAATTCATTGAAAGCAGGTTAGTTGTTTTCACATGAAAACTGAATATACATACCAACACACACATTCGAATTCATATTGAGATAACGTAATTTCACCACAATATCCTCTACACGTTGACATTCCACTATAAATCGCCTAGATATTATACTCCGAAACCGATGTGTTTGTATGAAAAGGGTGATAAATGTAGAGTAGGTTTGACAGGTCGTCAGGATCGTAAGATTTGACACTTGGATACTCTCTGCCTACCCCATAAGAGACTTGATGTGAAGATATATATGTACGTATTCACTACAAATTATAATAAAATATTACAAATGTTGATAAGTTCTTATCTCTATTGTTACTTTCTAAACATAGCTAGGAACGATTCAAAGACACAAATACGTTAACAGCTTTATTGGCGTTACGAAGCCAGATGAAGCTTCTATTGTCCTTTGAAAAGACTCGTACATTCTGTGAGGAGATTGTATACAAACAATAATGAATTGTTCCATTTCCTAGTAAGCAATTTCAGTCAAACGCTTAATAGATCCGCATAATACAGACATGTCTCTAGGATATAATGATTTTATCTTCAAAAGCTGTTGGACTTGTTAATCTGTGTTTTCCTCGCATATTTTTATTCATTTTGTTTATGAAATGTTGTTCCGGTTATTGTGTGGCTTATTTTTTTGCCTAAAAGACTAGCATATGTTAAATTATAACTAATAAAACCATTGGTGGTTAATTGCTATACAGCAATTTCCGGCGGGTAATCTAGACAGTAGACTGAAACTAGGCCGAACATCGCAGCAACAAGAACTCACCAATAACATTGTTTCACTAATCCCGCCAATTACTAATAAGCAATAAAACTATTTATAGCCTTTACCATCAAGAGAGTAATGTTATTGGTTACTTCTATTGCCAAAACATACATTTAATCAGTTAAACAGGGCAACTCATTTTTTTTAATTGAAAATTGCTGGTCTCATGTTATTACTGCGATGTTGCAATACTCAAAATCTCTTAAAAACACGTACCTACGCATGCATGCATACACACACAAACATATAGTCAGAAACGCATATGCTAACATTCACTTAAATGGACACCGACACCGGTGTTTAAGCTTTGAAAGATAAAACTATATTGCTACTAGCTGTCCCGGCGAACTTCGTTCCACCTGTTCTGTTTGTATGGGAAAGCTTAAAATTTTGTTATTACTAGTTTACTCGAATGTTTTCCTTTTTTCTTATTGTTTAAACCTTTCCTGGACTTCCACAAATAATTCAAAACCAAAATCGGAACAGCTCTGTTCTCGAGTTTTAGCGAGACTAACAAACAGCAATTGTTTTTTTTATATATGAGAGAAAGATAAGCTTGACTTTAAAAGCTACTATCAGTTTGTACGAAAAAATATTTTTTTTTTATATTTCCCTGAAATTTTCTCGTTCTATCTATTCATAAGATACTTCTTTTGATAAAAATTAACAGAACAAAAACAGAATAAGCACGATTAGTTCATCTATTCAGGCGTGATACGATGGCTATGCGAAATAAGGATTTTAAATATCTTTTACTAACTGTATTTTTTTTTACTCTAAGCCCCTATAAGCGGATAAGAAATTCCTAAAATACGCCAATAAAAGTTCAATAACTTTTTGGATCGCGTAAACAGACGGAAAGTTGGAGGAACATTGTTTTTACAAGCTTTTATTTAACTTGTTTCGCTTCATCTTCCTGTTCCAAAATTTGCGATCGCTTGCCTCTTTTCTAGGCATAAGTCTGAAATTTAAACAATCGATTTTTGTCATATGAAAGCAATAGCCACATTTTATGCTTGTCCATGTATGAAACTAGGTGTTTCTCGCGGGTTTGCATGTGTATTTTTTGATTTTTAGCTATTTATTAATTTAATTCTTTAATGTACAGAATTATTGACATAAAACTTGGAGAGTGATATTATATAGAAATGTACAGAAGGCGCAATCCTACACATAATTAGTAAGGCAATGTCAGTAGTGTGAATGTACATTGTTTTCCCGAAGAATATATGCCATATATTCAAATGCCAGAATTTAGTTTTGTTAACCATAATATACCTGTGACATACTCTTCTTTGCCCTAAATTAGTTTCCATATTGATACGAGTGTCATACGTATTGTTATCCATTTTATTACTTGCAATAATATTATTCAACAGAATATTTAAATGCCTTACAAAAATGTGTATCTCCATGAAGTAAAATGTAAATTGTAATAAATATATCACAGTACGATTCTGTATTTCTGCTGATAAATAATATATGACAAAATGATTACATATAAGAGTTATCTTTATTTCTAAAACCTATTTATCAAGTAACTCTTTATACGATCAAGGTCGCTTCTGTTCAAATTTAACCTAACGCATTTGTTCTTAAAAGCGATTAGCTTTTTTGGCACTTCGCCGGCCGCTGCCGCGGCACGCTCGCTTCGCTCGCTGGGCTCGTGCGTTGTCTTTCATGTTCTAACCTAACCTAACCGAAACAAACCATACCTAAACCAGTAACAATAATTGATCATTTAGTATAAAACGAATTTATATTATTTTTCTAGAAGTTATTTTTATGTTTGGTAAATGATGTTATGACTTGTGATGATACGGCTTACAATCATGCTAGCAAATGATATTATTGAAATTGACTTTATGGGAAACATAGTTTCTAGCACGTGACTAATATAGTAAACAATGAGTATGACATATGAAATTATGAGAAACAATATTATGCCTGTTGACCATTATAGCAGATGAAATGATGGCAAATGAAATTCTGGCAAACGGGTGTAACCGCTGTAGTGTATCTACTGTACTAATGTAAGTAACAATGTAGCAAAAACAATATTTTTTTATAAATATAAGAATGATGACAAAAAAATTTAATAGGAAATAGTTAGTAACGGACAAACATATTTAGGTATCTTCACGCCCATATCCCCGAAGAGTAGTAGTCTAGCAGTTCAGTAGTTGGACTTGACTGCATAAGGTCCCGATTTCGAATCCCGGGTCGAGCAGCAAAACGAAAATTGGGTTTTTCCAATTTTCTAATAAAAAAAATGTTGCTCGGGATAGGATATGTGCCCGGTTGGCGATAGGCTTACCACCTATCACATTGTGGGACTTAGTGTCTTCGGCTAGTCGTGGGTGCCCTGGTTGTGCCTCTGCCTAGGTTAGGTTCAGGGATATGGGCGTGAAGATACTACTAAGTCCCACAATGTGATAGGTGCCAAGCCTATCGCCAACCGGGCACATATTACTACTACTTGTTGAGTGACCTTGTATTTTTGTATATATGTGCAGTTTTATGTATGTATAGTTTCGCAGCGACTCGCCCCGATTGGTACCATAACGTCGTGACGTGTTCTGGTTCGGAGGGTAAGGTAGCCGGTAAACTTACTTTTGCTCAAGGCCTAGTATCCCAACCTCAGGTTGACAACGCACCATTACCAGCTTTGGTGTCTCTAGGTGGCGTAAATTTCTTACCATCAGGAAATACGTCTGCTTGTTTGCCTTCCTTTATCATAAAATAAAATAAAACAATAGATTTTAAAATTATGTCATTTGAATTAGATTTTTTTTTGAGTTTGAGTGAAACCATTTTCCATGACTTGGTTTTCCCCAATTATAAAAAAATTGCTACATA